>CM021109.1:23535023-23564675 GCA_007115665.2 Sequoiadendron giganteum | reverse complement strand
TTACCCTATACATACATTAAACACTCAACCCTCAATTCTCAACCCTCAACCCTTAATCCCTCAACCCTCAATCCTTAAACCCTAAACCCTCTACCCCTTACATTGGACCCTGAACCTAATCCTTCAGCCATATACCCTCAAAACTATACCCTAAACCCTCTACCCTCAACCAAGTAAACCCTTAACCCTAAACCCTTAACCCCAAACCCTTCAACCCTAAATGCTTAAACCTTAAACCTTCTACCCTATACCCTCAAACAAATACCCTCTACCATCAAACCTATTCCGTCAACCCTCAAACCTTAAACACTAATACCCTAGAAACCATCAACCTTATAGGTCCTCCATCCTAATCCCTCAACCCTATACCCTCAACCCCTATCAATTTCTCTCTATCTATACAACTCACCTCTCCCTCCTTGCCTCCCTCCCACCCTCTCTAATTGTCTCTATGTACCGTCTCCCTCTTTCTGCGTACCTCTCATTCAATCAATCCCTACCACTTTCTCTCACTCCCTCTCTCTCACACTCCCTATCACTACCTATCTCTCAAGTATCTCCCTCTCACCCTCCTCACACTCTCAAGTCTCTCCTTCTCACAGTCTCAAGTCTCTCCCTTTCGCACCCTACCTACATAACCCTCTCTTTCTCTTTGTCTCTCTCTCTCTCCCTCTCCCTCAATTCTCTCTCTCCCACACCCCTCTCTCTCTCTCTCCCTCTCCATCAATTCTCTCTCTCTGACCCCCCCCTCTCTCTCTCCCTCTCTCTATCCCTCCCACACCCCTTGTCTCTCTCTCCCTCCCTCTATCCCTCCCACCCTACCTAGCTAAGTCCCCCTCAATCCAACCCCTTCTCTCCCACTCCCTCTCTCTTAAAATCTCACTTAGACCCCCTCTCCATCTCTCTAGACTCTCTCTAAATTTTCCCTTCATCTAAAGACATACAAAAATGCATACATACAAGCATAATACATTTGCACATTTAATATTACATCCATAGAAGCATACATACATACATGTACATAAAAATATATCAGCATACATTAATATATTAGCATTTAACATAAACTAAGACATAACGCAAGCGCATTATAATGCGCTCGCATTATGTGCTAGTAGACATGTTCCCCACAGAAGCAAAACCATGTCAAATGTGAGATATAACGCGCTCTCGTTATAGCGTGCTCACGTTATATCTTGCTTTGAGAATTACCAAACTTTAAGCTTGGTATTGCCTTGGAATTCCAACCCAAAGGCTTGAAGGGCATTCCCAACGACCAAAGACGTGTTTTTCAAAAATCCACCATATTTCTTATAATCGAGTTCATGCTCACGGTAAGGATTGCACGTGGTACAATATCGAAAAAATTGAGCACATGGGTAATATTGGGTTATCTCTTAGCTATCCAACGATTTAATTTTTTTCACTTTCTGAAAATGTTAAGTCTTTCAACCATAATTTATTTTATCTGTATGTCTTTTTTTTTGCCAAAAAGTAGCGTTTGGTATTTTTTTCGTTATAAATTAACCGTTCATTAATTTTTCAAATAAATTACATTTTTAGAAACTAGACTCCATTCTACAAAGTTAAAAAATTATAAAAAAAAAAACAATTTAGTTAGTTTCCAAAATTTGTAGGGGTAGCATGGCCAAAATTCTATTTTTAGGATATGTCCACTTCGCAAATTAGTAAAAAATCAAATATTCATTAAAAAACTATCAGAAAAATCACGCATCAACTACATACTGTTAGCTAACTTCTAACTGTTGCGATTTTAAAAATACTAAAAAAAATCTCACCATACGAGGGTCGTACAAGAGTTTCTATGCTATGTTTTCTGACAAAAACAACACCAATTTGTGTACGTCCCTCGTTTGAACCCCTTAATCTCAATAATTTTCAAAATAAATTAGTAGTTTAGAAAGTAGACTCGGAGCACTTGAATCCTTCTTTTTGTTTCATCTCAAAATTTTGAGTCTAATTATCCTCAATTTCACATCCAAGGTCAGTATTTCTTGATTTCAAAAAAAAAACTGTCCACTTAAGTCCCCTTTTTGGGAACCATCTTGGTGCACTTACCCATGTATTTATTTTTTTAGTTTGATTAAACTTAGATTTTTCACCAAAAATAAAGCCATTTGTTCTGCACATGTGGAAAAATAGTAGATTATCAAAATAAATTTTTGAAAAATATGTGCGGGCTAGGTATTGATGTCGTTGATCTAGGAAAAAAATAAAATTGAATTTCGATGCAAAAAAAGGTATGTTGTATATGGTCCACCTATGTCTGAATTGTAATTGGTTTGACTTCGAAACTTGATTAAGGAAAAAGTAGTCAATAAAACATTATGAAACCAAATGAAATGGCTAGATATCAGAGTGAAAAATATAAATTCAAAAGAATTATAATTTTATCCTTCATGGAAAAAAAGTTATGTTGTATAGGGTGAGTGTTACTCCTTAAAAATGTTGTTTGCTGAAAAAAAATAGTTTTCAAAGGAGATGGAAAAAGAAGTGCAATTTGATTCCAAAATTTTTGAAAAAAATATATTTAGGATCTATAGTCAAAATTTCACAAATCACTAGTTTGCATCATCTTCAAATTCCTCACGCTTTAGCCGCTATAGGTGGCCGAAAGTGAAGATTTAGTTAGAAAGAAATATTTTAGTGTCTAGTTTGGCCAAAAATTGTAAACCACTATTGTTGGATCACCCACACTTGCAAACCAAGTGGCAGAGAATATTTTTCGCTAGACATGAGCGGAAGATTGAAGAAGCCACCTCTGGTTCAGATTTTCAATCATCAAAAAATGTGGTGAAAACCACATATAACCAAGCTTAGGCTTGTAATTCCTAAAAGGGGTGTCTGGGTACCACTTCCAATCCTTCCACCAGAGCTTGGACTAAAAAATTCCCACCTTATGAAACATATTTGCAGGAATAGCATTCACCAGACCCTCATAAGTTTCATGGTCTTGGTTTTGAAGACTGTAGAGAGCACAAAAATCTTCCCACAACATAATTTGCGCATTGTGGGTCCATGAAACACATGCTACAAAGTTTGAATGCCTTTCTTGTGAAAAATTAGAGCCTTAAGCCAAGGTGAATTGGCCAATGAATGACCATTGCTGGAAAAGAGAGACAATCACTAAACATTATGTTGATTGAGTGAAAGCCCATCAAAGAAACCCTGGAGTTGGACTAGCGGAGCCAAGGCTTAACCGCTTCCAAGGTTCTCCAAATGCTCTTGGCAATGATAGTTCCCACAATTTAAATTTGTTACTTCATAACTACAAGGGTTTGAAATCCAATCCCCTTCTAGGTGGGTCTATCAACAAGAAATCCATATTAGATGCAATTCACGAGGATAATTTTCCAAGCTTCATCTCTAGTAAGGGTTCTAATTATCCATTTCACACACAAGGCAATCCCTTGTTGTTGAGTGGGGAGCACAACAAGTCCTCTAGAGTCTTTGGGAAGGCAACAAAACTTATAGATAACACAGTGAAACCCTCTATGGCAATCCGCAGAGGCCCAAATGAAGTCTCGATGCAATTTTCAGGCTTGGCATAGGTAGCTTCCGAAGGATCCCAACAAGAGGAGTAATAAACATGTGTAGCCACCAAAATCTTAGAGCACACTTGGAATTTTTCTGCCAGAGAAAGAGGCTTGGTAATCCAATAGGCTAGCTTTTTCTCAATCCTAGAGAGAATAGATTTCCACAACTCAATTGGAGAAGCCTGGAAGGTGAAGGGAATGCCCAAAAATTGAAACATTTCCCCTAGCCCAATCTATTTCCAACTGTATTGCTGAAACTAGTGAGGAGTAGGCAGAATAAAACATGTCTGTAGCACAAATTTTAATGCCATTGAAGACAGAGCCATACATAAGACAAAAAATGTTAAGAAATTTAAGAGTCGCATTAATATTGCTCTCTTCCTCCAGAAGGGTGAGGATTTAGGCAGGGCAATTCCTTTAACACACTGTTGAGAAACCACATTGGCTAGTAAATAGCCAAATCCTTCGGCAACAAGCACATAAAGGGAAGGAGCAAGTGAGCATCCTTGTCAAATGGAGCAGAATAAACCAAAGGCAAAAGATTGGTGACCATTAATGGTGATACAGGCAGAGGCATTTGAGAAAATCATTTGGACAACCTCAATGAAGTTAGGACCAAACCCCAATGCTTTCAACATTGCTAGAATGAAAGGCCACTCAATGTGGTTATAGGCTTTAGCAAAGTCAATTTTGAGAAAAATAGCTTTCTAGGCTGAACACCTGGCCCACTCCATACCTTCCCACATAGCAATAATGTTATCCAGAATAAATCTGGACTTGATAAAACTAGTTTGCTCTAGGCACACAATCTGAGGCAAAAGATGACAGATCTTCAAATCCAAAGCCTTAGCTATGATTTTCTAAGAGACATTGAGGAGTGTGATAGGCTTAGGTATGAATTTAATATTTCCTTTATTAATTATACTACCTAGGGTTTTGGAATGAAAAGCCTCGAGATAGACTTAATGCAAGTATTGCCCAACACAGTCCCAAAAGGCCTTGTAAAATTCACAAGGGAAACCATCAACCCCTGGGGCCTTGTCATCAACCATGGAGTGAACAACTTCCTTCAAGTCTTCAATAGTGAGTAATTGCTCACAAAAAGTTTTTTGGGCTAAAGATAGCCTATTTGGCATAACAACAAGACAATCCTGAAGTGCTTGCTCTCACTTTGGCGTATGCTCTTGAGCAGTGAAAACTTGTTCATAATGTCAAATAAAGGTGTAGAGAATGTCAAGTAGCTCAAATAGCACTTGGGTTCCTTCTTTGATTTTGTTGATGCCAAGAGAGGAGTGTGTGGCATGCAGGGCCAAAAAAAAATCCTTGGAGACATGGTCACCAATCTTTAACTAGTGCAATCTGGCTTTGACTTGTGCACCTCTAGGAACATAATTGTCTGCAACTTGCTTTTTCTGTCTTAATTTTATCACCCTGACTTGCAATTATGGGGAGAAATGGCTAGCCGCTAGAGCCTCAGTAACTGAGTGCAGGTCAACTATGGAAGCCTCATAAGACCACCGAAAAAAATGGTCTACTGGCACCCATAAATATACAAAAATCTAGTCGTGTAAGTGATAGAATAATTCCACTAATTAATCCAACTTGTATTATGTGGTGGCCTACACTCCAAATTCTAGACCTTATGAATGTGGACCAACATGGGTTGATGACAAAGTAGAGACATGTTAAACAAAAACACTTTTGTAGACCCGAGGTTGTCTTGTCTCCTATTTAATGTGAAAAGAAATGGGGAAGCAATCTGACAATGTCACATCGACTAATGACTTAATCGAGAGTGAAGAGCTATCAAAATAGAAGAAAGATTGAGCCCAGGTCATGGCGTGATCAAGACACTTAAATATCTTGTCAGAGAAAACCTTTAAATTACACCAAGTGTACCAAAGGGAATGAGAATGATGATGACCAATATTGGGATAAAAGAGCCCCAATTTATTACACATGTAAAACCACGCCTCCCATTCGTCAGTTGCCCATCTAAATGGAAGAGTGTCATCTTTATCACATGCCCTCTCAACCGTATTGAAATTAGCACACAATAGCTAAGTAGCAACTAGCAATAAACCAACAATCCAATGCCAAAGCAATGAGCATTCCACAACATCATTAGAGGCATAAACATTAATAATCCCAAAAGAGTGATTATCAATGTTAAGGAGAATCCAAACGAGCCGATGTGTGGGGTCAGACCCGTGGTCAACTACACAAGAATGCCACCGTGGGAAAAAAAGGGTGACAACTCTGCCACATCCAGCTTCATGAGAAGTACAAAAAATATGACTGGCTGGCCAAACAGAATGAAAAGTTGACACAAGCAAAAAACCAAAAATTTCAACTTCTTGGAGACAAAACACTTCAATACCAGCATACTTTTGTAAAGTATCCCTAACATAATACTTCCTAGAGAGGTATTTTAGACCTTGGACATTCCATGAGAGGAAATTCATAAATGAAACTCCTCCATATCATCAAATTTTGGCTCCTCCTCATTCAGAGTAGAGAAGCAATTTTGTGAAAAAATTGTAGAATTGACCCAATTTGAATATTTAGAGAAGAAATTATCCATTTCTCTTGCTCATATTCTCCTTCTCCTAATGGCAGAAGACTGTGAGACCACCGTTGAGCTCCCGTCATGGGAGGAGATAATTTGATTGTGCTATCATAACGACAACAGGCTGAAGTGTAGCATTTGGCTTGGGCCGCGTTGAAATATTGTCAACCTCGATCGAGGCCTCTTTCCCCTTCACTGAAGGGTTTGAAACATCCTTAGCTAGCATAGGGACTTTGGAAACCATCCTAAAGTCATTGGACTTGTGCTTAGGGTTCGTAACTGTGGTCCATTTCTCATCAAGTTTGGCAGCAAAATTATCCACCTGACGGGGCTTTTGAAATTCCTATGGCAGAGGAGTATGAGGCACTGTCGAAGGGCAGTCTTTGATCTTGTGGTCTATAGACTGACATATATAACACATGTTCGATAGATTAAAATAAGTGAATTTTTGGGTATATCGGAGAGCTCCAATTTGAATGCCAATGGAGTCCTTCAAATCTTGTGAAAGGTCCACTTCAACACAAACCTGTTTCTGGGGTCGGGCCTGGAAAAACCTAATTGGCTCAATACAAATGACCTTCCCCAAAGAGAACACCATATGATTCAAAAAAGGCACACAAGGAAAAGGAAACCCTGGAAACTCAATCCAGACCAAGGACCATGATTCAAGATTTTCTGAACATGATTGACCTCCGCAAAGCGGAAAAGAAAAAAAACCCTTTATTAAATTTTGGACAATATCAAGGCGGACCCCATAAGGGACCTAGACCTTGTGGACCCATTCTTTAAGCACTCTTTCAGGGGGAGTCCTCTCAAAAAAATACCTAACAAGAGTATGTTTCTCAATCCATTGACACGCAAAATCAAAATCAGGCAAAGGTAAAAACACATCAACTGGGCAGTCAAAAGACTTACCTCGTGAAGCACTTTCAGAACAAATTTTCTAGGTCGTTTGTTTGAAGGAGGATCCATTGAGTAGAGTCATCGAACCGCCAACACCAACAAGAACTATTGGGTTAGCACCGGTTGAAGGAATATTAAAACAAAAAACCGCAGTAAATGCGGTCGTACACACAAGAAAAGAGAAAAATCTCGCGCCAATGGCACAATATGACACAAAAGGGGAGTAAGATGAATGCAAACACAAGAAAACCCTAGCAAAGCTCATACACTGTCTCACCTTCTCCGTTTAGAAACTTTTTATTCATGTATGTCCGAACTTGGTTAAGATCTCATGATGACAAAATTATTCGGTTCCATGTATTATTATTCAATCTCAAGCTTACTAATCAAATACCTATTTTAAGATTCTTGGTTATATGGATGGAAAAGTATATGTATACTCTAAACATTCTTTGAAATCTAATTGAATTTCATTTGGATCTTTTATGTTCTCATATCTTCATATATTCAAGGGTTTATTGTGTGCATTGGTTATAAAATCATTGTGTGTCTTCACATATTTGCTTATGTCTTGTGGATTTGTTGGAAATCCAATCAAAATCTGATGTCTTGTAACAATCATGATGTTTTTATTTACTACATATGCAATCAAGATCAATAGATATCAAAGAATCTATGTCCACATTTTTTTTTAACTCTACTATCACATACCTAAAAAAACTTAAAGAAATTCTAAATTTAATAGATAAAAGACATTATAACATTATTGACTACGGAGATATATTATGAACTACAATGAATGATAATTGTACCTTACATCTTATTTCACCACAATCAATATAAATTGTTAATCTTAAAATCCTAGCCTACACTTGATAATGATCATTCGATCCAATTTTAATTGAGTTTGTTTTACTCTATTCAGATAAGCTTTTTGTTATATTTCTTTGTTGACCATTTCTGGCAATTATTTAAGATTTTAAGCGACTTCATCCTAATTAGGTGTTGATCGACAACTAGTTCTTCAAGCCCTAGGTGAAAGAATGGGCCAATCTCTCACAACTCCTCATGGACCTAAAGTTGGCACCGAGTTTTGTTATATAACAGATGGCACCCATCTCTATTTTGTCTGCTTAATATAGTCCTTAAGTGGACTATGCGCATGGCAGGATGTTATTGCCTACAACCAAAATGGAGGCTACCAAGAGTTTTAATGGGTTCTCATCTTACCTCCCTGCAGTCAATATCAATAATTGATTTTGGTGGTTATGCTCACAGTGAATGATATCCATTGATCTTTGACAGACTGTTGAGTGAAATAATGAATCTTATGCGGAAGGGGTATGGACACATAGGATCTTATGAGCTATTAGATGAGAATGCATCCAATTACTCACATTTAGAGTAGTCGCTTACATCCAATATATTATGGAACATTGTGAGCCTTCATATCCACTATAATCCATGGCTAGGAACATTCAACATTGTCACACAGGTTTTATATGACATTGGATTTGTTAGTTGGCTTCGATTTAAAATGGATGTGGGCCTGTATACAATTACTTGTGAAGGATTCCTGTAACCACGAGCCTTTATGTCCTTAACCTTGAGAGGTTTTAAAGTATGAAAATCCTCTCATTTCTTTACATTATTAGCATGAACTATAGACCACGCATAAATTTATGAATCTTGAACACGAGCTATGACATGAATATGAAACATGATATGAATGTGAGACCATGACACATAAAGGATAAAGTTATGAGAAAAGAAAACTTATTTAAATGAGTGAATGCATTTTGATTCCAAACCATGCATTTGCCCATGAATATGAGCCTTTTCGTAGAGTTTGTAAACTCTAAATGTTGACTTCGACCATGGGCATAAGTAGGTTTTTGGGATTTTCGAATCAACATATACTGGAGCTTGAGTTGAATTGTTTGAAATGTGAGTTTATCTTTATTAAACTTGTTTTCCTATGATTTTAAACATAATTATTGTTGTTGGAGTTAATTAGATGAAAAGGTTCTTATTATTTGATACTTTATTTTATTTTTATATGATTTTAAATGTGTAATATTGGTATTTTATTTGGGGATCTACTATGCATGAAGAAGAATGATTTCGAGCAATATAAATGCATTATTTAATAGATTTATACAATTATGAATATTATTGAAGCAATCTTGATGGAGACAAAGATCAAGGATTAACGAAGATCATTATTGTCTCTTAGGGATTCAAAATGAAAGTTTGTCTCAATGAGTCTGTTGCAAAGGGAAAATGAGAGATCATGCATTGAAAAAAGTACTTGTGTGATTGACATTGGCATTCCACACATGAATGTTGAATAAAGAAGCTACTCAAATTATATGACATTGCTAAAGGTTCTGAAACATAGAAAAATGGATGAGGTGATGAATGATGTTCTAAATGCAAAGAACCTAGGATCAAATCCACTTTTCTAAAAGTTTCATTATGATGCAAATCCACAAGGTGCATAGATTGACTTTCAACCTCAAAGGTGAGCTAATTAGACCTATATTTGATCCTTTTGAGTCTTAGAAATGAATTGAAAATGATTTGGAATGATTGACCTAATTGAACTATGTAACCTAGTATGAAGAATGCAATATTCTAGAAATACATAAACTAAACTGAAAATAGCGGGTGGATCTGGGAAGTGTTGGATGATATGTCCATATTACTAAAAGTTAGATCTGATTGTTGTAGCAGGATTGGGCTGCCCCTGGGCAAATGGGTTTTTGATGAGGGGTCTCGAAACTGCTTTTACAATCCTCCGATGTTGAATTTGAGCTCCCAATTCCAAGTTACAGAAGTGTCAAAAATGTCATTAGTAAATTCTATAATTGAGTTTTCGTAGCTTGACAACTTTGATGGAAACAAATGAAGCAATGGAAAATTTATCTTCAATCTTCTTCGAACCTATAACCTGCACATTCAAAGAGGGAGAAAATATTGGGCCATTTAGGGGCTTTCCTTAGTCAAACCCCATGTAAGTGTTTCCACTTCCACAATGACAATGCCAATAATATGAATGATAATTGAAATGAAGGAATGATGAATGAACAAAATGATGCAACTCACCACCCTTCAATTTCTTCCTTGAAGGACTGAAGTCATACACATCACCTCAAGGATTTGAATCTTGCTTTCTTGAATGATCGAATGATCGAATGCTTTAAAGACCTACAACAAAGGTTATCTTTCACAAAACATGAAAATGAACACACATAAAATTGGACATGATGTTGCGATCTTGAATTGCTACAATAAAGCTCTAAAATACTACTCTTGACTTGCTCAATAGTGCTCTTGATCATAAGTTTTCTCATAGATTTCTTGTTAGCTCTTGTTAGATTTCAAATGATAAAAGACTAGGTATTTATATGCAATTATTTTAATTTCCCAAAAAATAGATTCCAAAAGCTAACACCTGATATTTGAATTTTAGATATTAAAATGCCACCAACATATTTGAATTTGGGTCTCGACTAAGAAGGGGGACCCATTCATCCATGGGAGAATGGGTCCTTGGTGCAGGGGTACCTACACCTTGTGATGAAATAAAATTGACTCTTGAAGGTTCAAGGGCTCAATTTGAAAGTCTTTTAATCAATAAGCAACGAGGAAGTTGCAAAATATGAAAAAATGTGGAATTTGCTAGTCGTTGGCAAGGTTGATAAAGTTGTCATAGGTAAGGTTTTGTTTTTTTTCAAGTGAGGGGTCTTGTTAGAGGTTTAATAAGGTCTATTAAGACCAATTTTAATGTAACTAAGGGCTTGGAGAGTCATTTTTGTTAAGGAATTGAAATATTTGCACAATAATTGTAAAAGTTGTTATAAACTTGTAAAAGTTGACAACTTGGGATTTGAAGATTCATTAGAGTTTGAAAAGTGGTTAAGGATAGTTGGTCAATTTTAGAGATATTTTGAAGTTGGAAAAATTATAAATTGATGTAATCCTTCATGGTAAAGGTTGATTGATCAGATTTGGAAGAAGAAAGCATCATTTTTCAACGTTGATCTTTGCATTTTCTCTGTCTTTTCTGAAATTTTCTTCCTTGGTACGGACTCGTATAGGTCTGTCATGGCTTGAGGCTATTGGTGCATGTCAATGTATGTGTTTTCTTCATTTTATTTTTGGTTTTAAGGTCTAATTCGTTCCGTGGTTTGAGAAATCTTCAAGTTACAGTGACTGCCCTGTTTTGCTGGGTTAAGGGTTTGAGGGAAACAAACTAATGTATTGAGCAATCCACCTATTGTTCTAACTTTGTGGCTCAGTGGATTGGCCTATATTATGATATTTTAGATGTTTTAATACTTTGGTAATTGAGAGAATGAATAAATTTGATGATGGTGTGAAGTCCTAGGACTGGGCAGTGACAAATTTTGTGTGAAAATGAACAATCTTGATAGGGTTTTGATAAAATAACAATTTTTTTGGCTTTTTAAGTGTTTTTTGACTTTGGGAAAATGATTTGAAAGGTGTTTGGAGCCTTGGATTGATTGGGAGAGGACTAGAGTTGTGTTTTCTATCAAAACCCTTGATTTTGCATGATTAAGGAGGGTTTCTTGGGGCAGCATGCCAAAGGCTTAGAAGTGGTGAACAAACCTTGAAATTTGTGGTTTGGCATCAAGACTTAAGACTGTTTAAGGTGTTTTGGTTGATATCAAACATTAAAAGGGTGGTTCGTTTGGGAAAATGGGCTAATTGTGAAGCCTAGAGCAGAGTAGGTGTAATGAAAGTCCACAACGGTCCAAAAGAGTCACTATTGGATTTAAGATATATCGTGTAAGCCTTTGAAGGGTACCTAAATCCATCATTTAGTTGGTAAGTCATTTGGATATTTCAGGTGAAAAATCCCTTGAACCGGGTTTGGAGTACTACAAGGACAATCCTAGTCAAGAGTGAATTTTGATGAGATATTTGAAATCTACTTTGAGGTTGATCTGATGTTCATTTCTTTTTCATTTTGAGGGGGTGTCCACCCTTGTTTGCATCAGAGTGGTATCAAAGCAAGGGAGTAGCTTTCTTGTGAAGGAGGGTTGAAGTTTTGTGTGCAAGAAGAAGAATTTAATTAGAGGAATCAAAATTCCTCTTAAGGGGAATGTTGTTGCAAGGAAGATTGAAAATCATGATAAATAAATAGAAGCCCTGAAGTGGGAGATTGTTGTGAAGAAAGATAAAGTTAGGGCTCTTTTGGAAGAAAGTGATTCTGAAGAGGAAGAGACCTCTAGTGAAGAGGAGGAGATGGATCTAGAAAATGTGAGGATGATGAAACTTCTGAAAGCTGTGAAGAAAGATGGACATCGAAAAATGGATGTGCCTATGTATGGAGGAAAACTTGACAGTGAAGAGGTCCTGGACTAGATTGGAGCCATGGAAAACTATTTTGACAGTGAAGAGATTGATGAAGACCATAAGTTGAAGAAGGCTAAAAAAAAAATGAAAAGACATGCTTTATTATGATGGAATTTTGTGCAAGATGAAAGGAAAAAGAAAGGAAAAATTAAGATCACTTCTTGGGAGTGTTAGAACTCTAATTTTATCTAAATTCCTAAGAGTTTTTCTCATTTGAACCCCATTTTTCCATTAAAACTCTAAAGTATTTTTGTTTATTTTCCTATCTTTTCATGAAAAATTCATTTCATCCCCCATCCAAATGCTAAAAACACCTCATATTTCATATTGCTACCTTAATCCTTTTGAAATTCCCATTTTTCACTCTTTACTGCTATATCGCATACAATTCAATCCATACCCACGATATAGCGGTAGCAGTTTGGAGTAGTCAAAGTAACCTTTACTGCAATACTGTAGGGGGTCATTTCATAGACCGCGGTGACTATGGTGGATGGAGGAAGCAGTTAACAGAGACAATGAGGAGACGGTGAACGGTTAGCAGGCTGACAATGGCGAATGGGTAGTGGTTACTGCGATACCCTAGCCACTAAAACAATGACCGCGGTGATAGCGGTAAATGGCTAGTGGTAAAAAATGAGCATACCATGGTACCGCACGCGGTCAAACCACAGACCATGATAACCGTGGTAACATGGAAGATAACAATGAATGCTAGACACCTCCATACCACCAACAACGAAATTGAAACCCGTGGTAGAACAGAGGTAAGCAATAAGGCGTCAGTAGATGGCAGTTAGCGAACGGCTACCGCTATACCGCAACTAGTTAAGAATGAACCCGCAATAGAGCGGTAAGAAATGGTGGAGACCACGATAGTCAGTGTGGGGCCGGTCACCGTGCAACCGCGGGGAGCCAATGTGAAGCCCATGGTATTGCGGTTAAAGGCATAAAAGTGATGCAATATTAAAAGCGAATAAAATATAAAGAGAAATGTAAGGGTGGGAAAAATATTAAAGTGAAAATTTAAAAGCTTGACTATGATCAGAATTATTTAATTTTCAAAAAGGAAAATTAATTAAATATTTTAAATTCTGGCTGACAAAATATTCAAATGACTGTAGCAGACAAAGAAGAGTCACGACTCCTAATTTTTATTGTATATACTTGTAAAAAATCAATTAAAAAGGGAGAGGATGAAGATAGATAGAAAATAGATAGAAACAAATACGATATTTTGAGAATGTTTCAAAGGACCATGATGCATGTATGAAGTTTTGAAGGATCAATGAAAGAACTCTGATTTTGTGGTGCCCTTCTGGTATTAATTATTTGTTCAAATAAATTGAAAATATTATCAAGTTGTCTCCAATGCTGATATTTCTTTATTATTTAAATTGACATATCAAGTATATTATCAGTTTATCAATACACATTTGTTGTATTTGTGTGGTGTGATTGGTTGGTTCTTTCAAGTAAAGATTAAATCCTTCAAGTCATTCACAGTAATTTGGAAGTATCATTTGGATCACTAAGAAGAGCTTGCTAATTATATTCTTGCATGTTTATACAAGTTGTAGACTAATGTCATATGTCAAATAATTAGAATCTCTACCAGATAGAAGTAATTCATCTAAGGCTTTAACTTGACTCCATTTTACCCAACAAGGCACTGGTCTTATTTATCCTTTTAGGTTTTATCCATTTTATTTACATCTCTTAACTAAAAATATTAATTTTCACCTTGATATTACATATACAATTTATACCAAATTAGGATCACATCTTTCCACTATCAAGTTGCCATTTATGGATAGTTTGGTCAAGTAGGAAGCATAATTCAAAATCTGCGTCATTCATATAGGTGCACCCGCATAGGTTTAGCAGAGCCTTAAGAGTAGAAGGTTTGACCATATTGGTTGGCCTTGTTAGTTGGCCAATAACGTTGTGAGAGCTTGGCAACCTCTCGTAGTTCTTTCAAACCAACATTTTTGAGACCCAACAAATTGGTGACTATACTGGGGACAACTTGAGGAAAGTCTGGTGGCGGGCAACCTTTTTGTATAGAGTCATTGAAGGAAGATTCATAGTTAAAAAATTGTGAAAATTGACTCCACTGGGTGAAATATTTTCTCACTTTTAGAAAAAGTGGGTGGCGACTGTGACTGAACAAAAATATTGATACTGATAAAATAAAATATACATTAGAAAGAAGGGTGGGTGCATGGATATGGGTAGCAATTCCATGGACACCCTAAAAAAAAAAGTTGAAAACAATAACGTGAGCACGTTATAACACGCTCGCGTTATGTCTTCGGTTAAACCTAGGCAAGGTCCCGACGTATCGACTGTTAAAAGCAAAAAAACAAATGCAAATCTCTCATTTGCATTTCCACTGGTTTTTTTGCTGCACCCACGGCCAAAAACCCCAAAATATCACGCTCGCGTTTTAGGAGAAGAATTTATTCGCCAAGAATCTGAATTTCTTCACAACGATGGTGCCACGACGAGGAGGACCTGTAAGAGGTAAGGATTCTATGCATTTTGTTTTGAATTTGTTCGTTTTAGGTTGAATTTGATATCTATTTGTTTGAATTTTTAGGAGATGCACATCAACCTGCAAACCCTCGAAATCCTCAATAGGAGGACCAACCAAATCCTCAAGATCAAAATCAACCACAACATCAACCTCCTCCACCAATCACTCAACCCCCTCCTGGCACTCAACAAAATTTAATGAGTGACATTGAGAACAACAAAAAATAGATTGAGGATTTGATCAATAGGTTGAGTGATCCAAATGGTTCAACCACAGAAAGAATGACCCTAGGAAATTCATTGAAAGATATCTTAACAAATGTAGATTCAATTAGAAAACAAATAACTGGATGGGAAGATAGGAGGCAAGCCACTAGGGAGTATTATGCAAATAAACTATCATACAAGGATGTGAAATATTTAAAGATAACAAAAGGTGATTTGTGCTCATTATTCACCGACCCACGCACAAATAAAAATCTTACCCTCAATGAGAAGAGGTTTCCTATCCATTGGTGCCACCACCAACAAATGAAGGAGTTGTTTTATGATAGGTGGTACATGGTCTTCGATTACCCATCATGCAACAATTGCCAGGTCCCACAATATTTCCTTAGGAAACTATACAGTGAGTTCATATTGAACAAAATCCTAAATTATTTTGATATGAGGGATTTCCAAGGGAGAGGTGGGGGGTCAGCTCAGGATAGACTTGGTGCACAATCGGATCCTACGCGGCAAGGTAGACGAGCTCTTGCTAGGCCACCTCATGAGTACATTGTTATGCCTTCCATCATGAAGGAAAGTGTTGACGTAGAGACATTGCAGGCAATCAACACTTTGACCCAGAGTGTCATCCATCATACTAGCCCTATTCTACAGTGCCATCCAGGGGAGTCTTCTAGTGGTGGTCTTCGAACACATGTGTGTCAATCTTGTAGGGCTACTTATTCACATGACCCCACCGACCCTCAGGAGGTTGGTACGCAGGATCTGTCTGTAGCTATGGAGATGGAGAGGGTAGCTGGCATTTTGCATCAGGCATATGGCATTGATAGTTAGGTAAAAGTTAGTGCATGTGTTCATTGAATTTAATCTATTAAATTTTGATTTTGAAATGCAAGATTAACTAAAAATGTTTTATGATTTTAATAAAATTGCAGGGTCATAGTGTTGAGACTGGATACACCGGCCCCCCACCAACCTATTTTTGTAGTACACCTATCGCTAGGGTATGTAACTAGTAAAAAATTATAAGTTTATTGCATATTAATGGAATTTTTTTATGAATGGTAATTTAATATGCAATTTTGGATGTTGAACAGATTAATATTGGAAGTTTTGATGGAACACTTCCCAGTGGTGGTCGATTTACTAAACCTTCATGCAGGTAATAGAATAAAGAGTTTAACTAATGAATCAAGTACTTAATAGATTTGTGTAGTTTATACATGCACATCGTTGATTACGTTGAATAATTTGTTGTTTTATTTTCAGTTGTTGCGAGACAATACACCTTCGAATGTGACAAGGGCAATGGACATTGGTGTGACATCTGCTATACAATCCTCGATGGCTCTAACAAAAGAGGTATGAGGAAAATTAGTAAATTTTAATTTACATTTGTTGTTATAGATGTTAGTTAGGGAGAAATCAAACCATTATTGATTCACGTAGTTTTTGTCTATTTGTATGGTTTATACAGGGCTTGAGCATGCCTGAGCATGGGCGTGAGGATATTTCCCTTGTGGAGAGAGATCATGAGATGGTTGTAAGTGATTATTTTGTCAAATATATCATTTTTTATAATGTAATTTCTATATATTCATGTCTTTACTTCTTATTGTAACAGTTAAAACTTCACCATGAACTAAACCCTAGGAGGAGTAGCAAGAGCACTCCACGAGCGCAACAAAAATGAGTGACAAACCTATCGCCATTTGAGTGAAAAGGAAAGGGAAAGATTTTATTTCCTAGGCATGGAGAGCAACGACTTTTGATTCCAGAGTCCTTTATTGTATGCTTGCATGGCAATTTTGTACATATTTTTTATTGGAAATATTTGACATTGTGTGTGTAGATGGAATTCTTGTAAGCCTATATGGCTATTTTGTATATATATTTCATACTTATATCGACATATATTTATGTATGCCTACATGGCTATTTGGTTAATACAAATATCTTTTTTCGATTCCTGTCCATATTTGCATTCTAAATTGATGGTTCAATAGATATGAGTTACGTATATTCAAGTGTATACTTTACAAATTACATGTATACTTTGTGACTTACGTGCATTCGAGTGTATACTTTGTGGCTTACATGTTTTCATGCATATACCTTGTATTCGTGCATATACTTTGTTTTAATTTGTGTATACTATGTATTCGTGTGTATACTTTTTGAGGCTTATGTGTTTATGAGTACTTGTAGTTCCCTTATTGGCATGTACATGTTTGACTTATTCACGTGTATAATTATTAATTGGTTAGCCCTAGCATTGATCTATGTCATCCTTAATGCATGATCCTTGAGATGGAGTAAGTACACCCTCAAGGTCAAAAGGAGTTTCACATGCATTCTTCGTAGGCTCATTTTGGTAGTGAAACCAAAAACCTCTTGCATCATTGAAATGAATTTTTTTTTCTTTATAACAGGTCTAAAGCCATTAGCATTCTCCATTAGTTCTTCATGTATCCACTCCCCATTAATGGTTGTCTCATGACCTTCATGAAACCAAGCACTTATCTCATTTGTGATAGAAGAAATGTATGAAGATTTATCTTCCTCCTTAAGAACCATTCATTATCATGAGAGATGGGTTCTTGCGAACCACTACTGATGAATCATGGATCAATGAGTTTGACTTGTAAAACTACACGATTGAATCTTGATAGCAATATCACAATATTTATCTATCTAAATGTGTTATTTCCTTCAGCTAAAATTTGTGCTTATACTTATGTGATTGATGTATGTTTGTGTATGGGATCATAGTAATTTATATTTGATGATGCTATTGTGTCATTAAGGTTTATTTATTAAAGGGTGCATGAAACAAGTTTTAAATCCTTACAAATCTTTGAATTTCTTAGGTTTTTCTATTTGTCGAGTCTGGGCTGCAAGCCCGAGTCCAAGTCAAAAAATGGCTTGTCAAGTCTTAGGCGAGTCCTAGTCTTGTAACACTGGTGTGAACACATCGAGGAATAATGTATATGCCGATGAAGAGAGAACCCATCCTTTTTTGCAAACAAACCATGGTATAGATATGGTTGGTCGAGATAAAAAATCACTCTCCTGGATAGTTCTAACCTTACTCTTTCATGGCTACAAACAAACCTTCATTATGTGTGTTCTTGATCCTACTAAAGAAATGGTGGAACATGTTGTAGATCAAATATTGCAACCCTAAGTCCACAAGAAGGTTACTTGTCCTGATTTCCGCAAATGTCCTTAAGATGTTCGTCCTTCTTGAGTAATGTGAACTATTGATGTTATCTAGATCTTTGAAACTATTTGCAATCATGTGCAATACTATAGAAGCTAGAGCTATATCTAATACTACAAATGACTGCTCAATGGAATCCTGGTAGCAATATCACAATTTGACAAATTGTAGAAAATACCTCCTACTTATCAATTAATGAGCTAAAGTGATGGGGAGTCCTATCCCTCAAGAGCACTCTTGCTCTTCCCAAGACCTATTCTCAGGTCTTCCTAGGGTATTCCTCTCTACCCTAACCAGGGATCACTCCTAAACCCCTCTCACCATGTAAGACTCTCCACCAATTTCAAATTCTTCTCCATCACTCCCAATCCACCAGTAAGCTTCCTTGGGCTCCACACTGACCCAAAGTGTCCTAACCACTCCAGGGCTAGGGAAGGGTATCCTAGTTGTCCCTTTGTTGATTTTTCTCCTCATTGATCCATCTTATTGGATTCTTTCACCTTTTACCCATCGCTTTCTTGAAAAACTCAATTTTAGGCCTTGTAGCCTTCTGCCCTAATTTGGCCTTCTAGAACCCGTTTTCCTGACTTTTCTCACAAACAGTATTAACAACCCCCCAATTTTTTTGTAGATTCTTTATTTTTACCATCAAGGCTCCAAGATTTACCAGGCCTTAGGTCCTACAAGTGTCTGTACATATGATTGTCCTCAAACCCCCTATTTTCAAGGGTTCCTACGGTTTTTGGCTCTTTTTCCTTCTTTGAGGGCTTCAACAACCTCCTCAGCTCTCCTCCTGGCACACACATGACTAAGATACATGTGCCTACACTCCCATACTCTTGATTGGCACAAGCCAATCCATTTAGCAACTCTCCTTGCTGATGTCCTCTCCAAGCTACTAGCCAAAATGCACTTGCACTAGCCTAGTGCTTGATGATTTCATCACCTTCCCTGCAAAACAAGACCCCAAAACCTATATGTACACTATTTACATAGTCCCCAACTTGATTCCAAGTGGACATGAGAGGAAAGCCATGGGAAGTGAAGTGGGACTCATTATTCACAAAACTGGCCTGAACCGACAATGAGACCAAAAACACCAAAAACTTGCAAAAAGATAACTAGTCAGTCTAGACGACTAATATAATGCTACAAAAGGTAAGTAAGTGACACAAATGGAAGAATAAAAGCATCATATAAGTCATTTCAATCCATTCTTGACTGGATGAAGGATCAAACACAGAAATTCAATGAAAACTTGCTCTCTTCCAATCACAAAAATGTACTCTCCAAGACTCAATTTGTGAAAAAAATCCTCCAACCTAGGTATTAGGGTTTTTCTAACCTTATATACCTTTATCCCATGTGCTAGGACCCTTGGGTTGGGCTTAGAGCATCATTAATTCCATTTTCCAACTTTTAGGACAAATAGTTAAGGCAACATTGCTCAAAATGCTCACAGTGTCCAAGACTTACCCAAACCACAAGCGCCTAACAAACCTATTTCCATTTCACTCATCAAAAACACTCTTGGGACTTTAAATCATAGTCCTTATTCCCTTGGTGGTTGGCTAGAACCACCTACAAGCCAAAATTGCAAAGATCTCTCCAAAAGACCTTAAGGTGCTCCTGCACCATTCTCCCCCCTGCAACAAAGAAGTTAAGGAACCTGTGGTGTCAAGAGCTCCTCACTAATCCCATGCTTCTTAAAGTCACTTTCTTCTATCCAAGTAGCCTTTGACTTTGGTTGATGTCTCCACTTCACTAGGTGCTCCATGTATGTCTTGTGCCTAGTCTTCTTCTTCACCCTTCAGTCTAGAATCTTGTCCACTTGTGGTCTGATCTGATCAGGTACCTTGAGTTTGTCCACATCCATACTCACCTCAGCACTATATTGTTCCTCATCCATTTCTGGTCCTTTATACTTCACCAAGTCCTTCACATTGAAGATAGGTGAAATGGAAATCTCCTTGGGTAACTCCACCTTGTATGCATTGGATCCATACTTAGCCAAGACTTTACATGGCCCTATCCTTTTCATCTGCAGCTTACTTGGTATGCCTTTCTATAGTCTTTCCTTGTTCAAGTATACCATCACCAAATCACCTATTTCAAATTGTAGATCTCTCTTCCCTTCATCTCTTTTAGCCTTCAACTTCTGGTTAGCCTCCATTAATGTCTTCTTTACTTGCTCATGAACCTCTCTCATTGACTGAGCAAAATCATCAGCATGTCAATTGATTCCTTCATTAGCTTTTAGGTCTCTTAGCTCAAGTACACCCCTTGGATGAAACCCATATACAATTTCAAATGGGCTCTTACCACTAGACCTGTTTGTGCTATCATTGTAGGCAAATTCTGCCTCTGAAATGACTTGTTCCCATCCTTGTCCATACTCCTTAGTTAGAAACCTCAACAAGTTACCAAGTACCCTATTTATCAAGATTTATGGTGAGCTTCTCCTCTTGAAGTTTCCTCAACACAAGTTATAGGTGCTTCATATGTTCTTTTGTTTGCTAAAGATGAGGATATCATCTAAGTAGACTACCACAAAGACTCCTATAAAGTCCTTCAAGACCTCATTCATCACCCTCATAAAAGTGCTAGGTGCATTTGTAAGCCCGAATGACATTACTAACCACTCATATAACCCCTATGTGGTTTTAAAAGATGACTTCCATTCATCTCCCTCTTTCATCCTAATTTGATAGTAGCCACTTTTCAAATCAATCTTGGAGTAGTACTTAGCACCCCCTAAACAGTCCATTAAGTCTTCTATCCTAGGAATAGGAAACATATATCTAATGGTTATCCTATTTATGGCCCTAGAATCAGTACACATTCTCCACTTATCTCCCTTCTTATGTCCCAACACCACTAGAACAACACATGGGTTTATGCTTTTCCTGATCAACCCTTGGTCCAAAAGTTCTTTAACTTGCCTTGCTATCTCCTTGTTCTGCTCTGGTGTCTTTTTGTATGCAGCCTTGTTAGGCAATGTTGCTCCTGGTACAAAGTCAATTTGATGATTGATTGCCCTCTTAGGTGGTAGTGTAGCTGGTGTGCCTTCACAAATGATATCCTTGAACTGATCCAATAGTTGCTTCACCTTTGCTATCATAGGTAGCTGACTAGGTGACTCCTCCTCCTTTGTCTTCAACATGATTGCATAGACAACTCCTTCTTCCTCCTTCATGTCTCTTAGGAATTCCTTTCCACTCATCAAAAGTACACTAGATTCTACCTTTTCCACTATGCCCTCTTGGGGAAAAAACTTTGTGGTTAAGCGCTTGAGCTCGAGTATACTAGAATGGGTGACCTCTCGGGAAGGCCTAGTGCCTCACCTCTGTGAGAATCACTTAGATGCAATGAGTGCTAAGTGGTCCATTCAATATCATTTCAAATTTGTTGCTTTAAGCAACTTACAAATTTGCAACTTAAGACTCCTCCAACCTAACGGATCGATCCGGTGGAACATAGCTTGGAGCAATTCCATGTGTTTCGGTGCAAAAGAGGACCATTCCTAGCGTAAACATACCTATTTGGACATGTTGGAACAATCCGATTGGTCACACAAGGTGCAAAACGAAAGTTACACCACTTTGCAACTTTGCACTGCTTGCATTTGATGCTTTTTCCATCAAGTGAAAATATGCCACCACTAGAAAACCACTCTGAGATAGCCAAAACCGAGGGAGGTTTTTGTAGACAGGCTCAACACAATCATATAGAATTGGACGAGAAGTTTCTAAGCATCATGACATCTGAGTAATAGCATGCTGAAATTTGCAGTCATTTTGCACTTTGGACCCTTAAGGGATCGATCTGGTGGAACATAGCTCAGAGTGATTCCACGTGTTTCAATGCAAAAGTGGACCATGTCTAGCGTAAAAATACCTATTCGGATGTGTTGGAATAGTTCACTTGTTCACACAAGTTGCAGATCGAAAGTTGCACCACTTTGCAATTTTGCACAGCTTGAATATGACATGTTTTCCATCAAGTGAAAATTTTCCGCCATGAGAAAACCACTCCAAGATAGTCAAAATCGAGAGAGGTTTTTCTATAGCGGTCCAATTCCTTTCTATAGGATTAGATGAGAAGTTTCTAAGTGTCACGGTATCCAAGTAATAGCATATTGAAGTTTACAACTATTTTGCACTTTGGACCCTTAAGGGATCGATTCGGTGGAACATAGCTCGAAGCGATTCCACATGTTTCAGTGAAAAAGAGGACCATGCCTAGCGTAAAAATACCTATTTGGATGTGTTGGAATAGTCTGCTTGGTAACATGAGTTGCAGAGCGAAAGTTGCACCACTTTGGAACTTTGCACAACTTGAATTTGACACGTTTTCCATCAAGTGAAAATTCGCCGCCACAAGAAAACCACTCCAAGATAGAAAAAATCGAGAGAGGTTTATCTAGAGGGGTCCAATGTCTTTTTTTAAGATTAGATGAGAAGTTTCTAAGTGCCACGGTATCCAAGTAATAGCATGCTGAAGTTTGCAGCTATTTTGCACTTTGGACCCTTAAGGGATTGATCTGGTGGAACATAGCTCAGAGAGATTCCACATGTTTCGGTGCAAAAGAGGAACATGCCTAGTGTAAAAATACCTATTTAGACATATTGGAACAGTCCACTTGGTCACACGAGTTGCAGAGCGAAAGTTGCACCACTTTGCAACTTTGCATTGCTTGAATTTAACAATTTTTCCATCAAGTGAAAATCCACCACCACGCGAAAACCACTCCAAGATAGCCAGAACCAAGAGAGGTTTTTCTAGAGGCCTTTTTTTATGATTAGACAAGAAGTTTCTAAGTGTCACGGCATCCGAGTACTAGCATGCTGAAGTTTGCAGCCATTTTGCACTTTGGACCCTTAAAGGATCAATCTGATGGAACATAGCTCGGAGCGATTCTACGTGTTTCGGTGTGAAAAAATACCATGTACAGTGTAAAAATACCTATTCAGATGTGTTGGAACAGTCCGCTTGGTCACACGAGTTGCAGAGCGAAAGTTGCACCATTTTGCAATTTTGCATTGCTTGAATTTGACACTTTTTCCATCAAGTGAAAATCTGCCACCACGAGAAAACCAATCCAAGATAGCAAGAACCAAGAGAGGTTTTTCTAGAGGGGCCCAACACCTTTTTGTAGGATTAGATGAGAAGTTTCTAAGTGTCACAGTATTCGAGTACTAGTATGCTAAATTTTGCAGCTATTTTGCACTTTCGACCCTTAAGGGATTGATTCGGTGGAACATAGCTCAGAGCAATTCTATGTGTTTTGGTGTGAAAAAAGACCATTCCTAGTGTAAAAATACCTATTCGGATGTGTTGGAATAGTTTGCTTCGTCACACGAGTTGCAGAGTGAAAGTTGCACCACTTTGCAACTTTGCATTGCTTAAATTTGACACTTTTTCCATCAAGTGAAAATCAGCCACCGTGAGAAAACCACTCCAAGATAGCCAAAACTGAGAGAGATTTTTCTAGAGGGCCCCAATGCCTTTTTTTAGGATCAGACGAGAATTTTCTAAGTGTCACGGTATCAGAGTACTAGCATGTTGAAGTTTGTAGCCATTTTGCACTTTGGACCCTTATGGGATCAATCCGGTGGAACATAGCTCAGAGCGATTCTATGTGTTTTGATGCGAAAGAGGACCATTCCTTGCGTAAAAATACCTATTCTGATGTATTGGAACAATCCACTTGGTCACACGAGTTACAAAAAAATGTGTACAAATTGTTTACATGACCTTTATATGACCTTTTTCACATTGTTTATATTTCAAAATTCAAAGTTTGCAAATTTTCCTACTCAAGGAATTTACAGAACAAGGTGCTACTACACCAAACATGAACTTCATAATTAGATCTTATTACAATGCCTCTGGCACTTCATTCTCTTAGATCTTAAACAATGTCACTCATACATTCAAGATTCTCTTTAAATGTCTACATCATAGGTGCTCATCATGAGGTTAACTTCAAATGAGTAACTTGAGATTCCCTCGCTAAGCTTCACATGCCCTCTTATAATGGCTTGAAATCAAATTTGAGATTTGTCAAAATCATCAAAATAAGTATGTTTCATTTCTTTTTTGGCTAAGATTTTCTTTGATGGCTCTTAAATCAGCATTTTTTGCAACGAAAGATCAATCAACCCTTAGTAGTTTACGTACAAATACGCAAAGTAAAAGAGAAAAAAAAAGAGCATCCAAAAAGGAAATAAAATAAAAATAGATGGAAGGCACTTACATATGTTGCATGCAGGCATCAAAATAAGGATGTTGCATTGCTTTTCTGGTTGAAATTCTCTTGGATGGCTCATATATTTGAATTTTTGGCAAGGGGACACCAATCATTGTAAAAGAAGATGATAGCATTGGAATCAAACAAATTAATGTGCATACAAGTATAAATTAATAAGAACCAATGTGCATATACTTACAAATTAATCCAACGAACCATCCGGGTCTGCTCTACTCTTTATTGTGTCAAGTATTGCCTCATGGTTAGACTCATGGACCTTCCATAACGTCTTGCTCAAAGGTCTACCCCCATATTTGGTCAAATTAACATTGGATGCCATGATAAGGTTCGAGTAATGAAGAATCTTATGATGCATGTCAAAGTCCTAAAATAGCCAATGTTTAACACTTGAATGTGGGTACCTTCTAAGCCATGTTCCAGTAACCACAATTGAGCCTGTAGTGTATTTGATGTTTTATCCATCTATAACTGGGGCCTCCAATTTATTTTTGGTCTGAACACAATGACACAAGTAATAGATTGTTCCCTCTTCATTGTCTTCATCTGCAATAACTGCATAAACATGCCTTGCATTGATATGTGCAAAAAATCTCTTGAAATTTGTCAACATTACGAATACAGTACAAAGTAATATCTAATGATATGGAATTTCAACAACTAAGAAAGTAGATATATCACCTCGTTGAACTAGATCTGATATGTGGTCAAAGTCGTCTGATGATTCTATCTATGTCAGTTCCAATACCGTCAGAGGGCGATACGTGTGAAGTGGGCTAAGATAACTTGTGAACCATTTGTCAACCCACTCCCTTGACTCACAATCATTCCAGTCTTGCATTGTACATGAAGAACAAAAGCATGTCATCTTTCGTGTATCGATACTCCATGAACTTGTATTTGAGCTAAGGAAAGAGTGATAATCACTCGATCATATTAGTGTACAACAGTATTCATATGGTGCAATGCTAGTATCATCCATCAACCAAAAAAATCTATGAACTGAAGACGTACCTTCATTACCTAGACCCATCAAAGCATTACACCACTCGACGATTGATTTTGCATATGTCAACTTTGCACTGTCTTTATAATTTAACTCTTCTCGTGCTAATGCTCTTTTCACGCATGCTCTTGCACCATCATGCTCCCCCTTTCCATGTCCAGCCTCACAAAAGTTCCACATATGTTGAACACCTATAATTACATGCATCCTGTACAACTAGTAGAACATGCACGAGTTCTTGAACTGTGCTGCACAGTTATCAGACCATATTATATGTTGATCGTATTCTATGCCCCTCTGAGCCAAACCACTGTAGAACATCTAGAAGTAGCCTTGCATGAACTCTGGAGAATGTGTGAGATCATCACTAATATAAAAGTGGTACTCCCTCAATACCTTCCTTTGCTCATCTGTACTATCAGATTCATGAATGAATGCTATGTGCACAAATATTGAAACTTGTGTAGAGTTGTAATACTGTGATTGCACCTAATGTTGTGGTTGTAGAGTGTAGTTCTTTGCAAAGTCAACCACGGATACTATGCTTCCAACTGGAAAGGTGTCCTTGCATAGCTTGAACTACATGTCCAACCATCGGGCTCTATGGGTATGCATTGCATACTCAGACATTATACTGTCATGAAATGTGGTCATAAATTTTTACACGGGAATCTTCTCAATAACCAAATCACACCTTTTTTCTTGAGACCCATATTTTGTAGCATATGCCACTGTTTTATACTTCTCGAACTCTACTAGTTTTTGTCCCACCTCATCTGTGCTTTCCATATGTTGACATACTGACATACGCTGGAAGCCACCGCAACGCTCGCATGAACCATCCATGCATGTTGTATTAAATATCTGGTCATCCTCTATTTCACAATTTCTTTTTGATAAGAACTCTCTTGAAGATTCTTGTGGAGATTTTATGCCAAAATTCTACAAAACATTGTTAGTATGGAAATCTAAACATATAGAATGATAAACATCGTAATGGTTAGGAAATTCAATATGTAGTCTACAACAACAAGTAGTGCATGTGTGATTTATCTTGACATAAAAAGGTTTAAGCAGTTCAAAAAATCTTTGAGAAATACTAATTTGAGGATAATCATTTTCAAATTTCTGAAAAAATTGGGTTTGAGTCATATCCAAAAAATGCTTTGGATGTGGCTCACGATTCCGACTACTGATTCTCCTTCTTACCACATCCCTTTGATTCAGAGATGGCCTTGTGTTATTCTTCCAATACTCTTCAATTAGTGTTCTCAAGGCTTCGACAACTTCTTTATCTTTTCGTGACAGTCTCCCCGAGAATGCCCATAATTCATTTGTATCATTGCCCTCAATTCTTTGCCGCCTTTGAATGGCTCTTGATAAAGTTTTTCTACTAATTTCCATTTTTTCACTAGTCTTTTTAATTAGGCGAGCTCTCTTTGTCTGACAACTTACCAAAGTTGATGTAATGACACGTCGGGTGACATTACTATCCTTTGAGCGTGAGGTTTTACCCACACTCTCATAAGCATCCATTAGATTCTTCACAATAGTGTCTTCACTTGATGCATTCGATGTTCCTATACTTTACACCCCGCATCATTTCAACAAATAGTTGACATCTTTCAATCTCATTTAGCCTTTCAAAGAATCGTTCCCAAATCTTATCAAAATATCTTCTACAAGTGCATGTTGAAATATTACCTTCCATGTGCTGCAAAATCTCATCATCAATATTAATCAAATACTTTGTCTTTCTATGCAAAATTCTTGGTGGTGTTCTCCTAGGTACATACATCTCAACATTATGAATTTCATCAATTTTTAATTGAGGTGGGCTAGATTGCATACCTTCGATCGAGGGTGGAGAAGAAGACATACCTTGAGGTTCACATGGGAATGATGGCATACCTTCTTCGTCAATTTAAAGTGATGATGTACTCTCAACTTGAGATGTGTTGGATGGTGTCCAACAATATTCACTTGTGGTAAATGGTGTCCCTCCATATTCACTTGCAGTAGATGGTGTCCATCCATGTTCACTTGTGCTAGATGGTGTCCCTCCATATTCACTTGTGCTTAATGGTGTCCCTTCATATTCACTTCTCGTAGAGGGTGTGTCTCCAACTACAGTATCTAAATCTGTCTTACGACGATGTTTTCACATTCGTGCTTGTTGTGCTACCAATTCCCATTCTCTTTTTGACGGTTGAGGTTCCTTTACAATCGGGTTGTTTTCATCAAACGTTTCCAATTTCTTCTTTTCACGATATGCCACCACCCGAACTCTCTCCTTTTCTTTCAAGGTTTCATTCTCTGAGTTTTTTAGTTTCCTCTTTTTCTTTTTCTTCGGCATGGCAGATAATTTTATCTGTACCATGGTAAATGTGACGAATATTAGTTCCTAAAAAATGTATCCATTCAAGATAATTGAAAAATATATGTCATTGAAGGCTTGATTGAAATAATACTTACAATCATCGTGTACAAAATTAGGGTCTTTTATTGTTGAACATGCCTTGGAATGAAACTAATGACAATAGGATATGTGGTTCTTAGCTCAAACAAGCACTTTTCCATGAGAATTTGAGGAACCAAGGAGTGAATTTGAAAAATTGTTGAAGGAGTGTACAATGTAATGAACTTTTGACCTTGTGGGTATTTTGAAGATATTTGATGCTTTGGAATGGTCGGGGAAGGCTCGGGTATAGGAGTTTCTATAAACCCTCCCTCTTTGCAAGTGCAAATAATTGTGTATATAATTTGGTAATTTAAAATGTGCATTGACAACCTAAGGTTATAATGATTTTTTTTTTGAAAGCAAGCCATAATAGAATGAAATAAAATTTGTAAAGACTTCACATACCTTAAAAACCAAACTTTCAAATGGAGGAGTTCGACCTAATTATGTAGCCTTAACTTCTTCTTTCTTCAAACTCCAAAAAAATTTGACTTGTTCAAAAGGTTGTTCCCTTCCACACTTCAATTGTATATCAGTTTTCAATGGAATTCAAACTTCAATTGATATTACATGTCTTTCAATGTGGAAACTCTGCTATTTCATGCAAAGGTGGTAAAAAGATCATGGAAAAGGTGACAGAATATGAAAAAGATGCTTGCACACTTCACAACATCATCAAAAAGATATTTATTGTCAGAGCACGTGCATAACAAGGGGAATATGTAGACTGTGGGCCTTCAAATCATGGGTATATAGATTTTGTTACCGTTTTAGTGGAGGAAAAAACGTGCTCGCGTTATATCGTGCACGCGTTATAACACGAGCGCGTTATGTGAAATTTGGTTTTCTTAGTGTATTTTTGAGAGTATAGGAGTTTCTGAGAGAGTGGGAGGGAGATAGGGGGAGAGTGGAAGACAGAGAGGGAGGGAGAATGGGAGAGTGGGAGAAAGAGAAAGGGAGAGGGAGAGAGTGGTAGATAGAGTGGGAGGGAGAGAGGTGAGAGTGGGAGATAGAGAGGGAGGGAGAGAGGGGAAGACTGAGAGAGAGTAGGAGAAGGGGAGAAGTGGGGAGTGGGAGATAGAGAGCTAAACCCTAAACCCTTAAGCCCTAAGACCTCAACCCCTATACCCTCTTAAACCCTCAACCCTTAAACCCTAATCCCTCAAACCCTATACCCTCTAAATCCCTCAACCCTTAAACCCTAATCCCTCAACCCCTATACCCTCTTAATCCCTCAACCCTCAATCCTCAACCCTTAAACCCTAATCCCTCAATCCCTATACCCTCTTAATCCCTGAACCCTCTTAATCCCTGAACCCTCAACCCTTAAACCCTAATCCCTCAACCCCTATACCCTCTTAATCCCTCAACCCTTAAACCCTAATCCCTCAACCCCTATACCCTCATAATATGTCAACCCTCAACCCTCAACCCTCAACCCTTAAACCCTAATCTCTCAACCCCTATGCCCTCTTAATCCCTCAACCCTCAAACCCTAATCCCTCAACCCT
>CM021109.1:23494393-23534923 GCA_007115665.2 Sequoiadendron giganteum | reverse complement strand
CCTCAACCCTCAATCCTCAACCCTTAAACCCTAATCCCTCAATCCCTATACCCTCTTAATCCCTCAACCCTCAACCCTCAACCCTTAAACCCTAATCCCTCAACCCCTATACCCTCTTAATCCCTCGACCCTCAATCCTCAGCCCTTAAACCCTAAACCCTTAAATCCTAATCCCTCAATCCCTATACCCTCTTGTCCTCGGCCCTCAGAGCCCTAATCCTCAGCCCTTAAACCTTAAACCCTAATCCTTCAATCCCTATACCCTCTTAATCCTTGAACCCTCAACTCTCAACCCTTAAACCCTAATCCCTCAACCACTATACCCTCTTAATCCCTCAACCCTCAACCCCTAAACCCTAATCCCTCAACCCTTAAACCCTCTTAATCCCTTAACTCTCAACCCTCAACCCTTAAACCCTAATACCTCAACCCCTATACCCTCTTAATCCTTGAACCCTCAACCCCTATACCTTATTGATCCCTCAACCCTCAACCCTTAACCCTTAAACTTTGATCCCTCAACCCCTATACCCTCTAAATCCCTCAACCCTTAAACCCTAATCCCTCAAATCCTATAACCTCTAATCTATAACCTATTAATCCCTCATCCCTAAACCCTAAACCCTTAAAACCTAACCCATAAAGCCTCTACCCTCTACCGCCAATCCTATACCCTCTACCCTCAACCCTAATCCCCCAACCTTCAAACCCACTTCGTAAACTCTCTACCCGAATCCCTCAACCCTCTTGACCCTTAAATCCTCAACTCTTAAACCCTTAAACACTCAACCCTAAACCCTCGACCCTCAACCCTAACCCCTTAAACCCTAAATTGTTAAACCCTTTACCCTCTACCCTCTAACCTCTACCATCAACCCAATACTCTCTACCCTAAACCCTAATCCCTCAACCCTTAATCTCTCAACCCCTATAGCCTCTACCCTATATATTGGACCCTCAACCCTAATCCCTCGACCCTATACCTTAAACCCTCAATCTTCAACCCTCAACCCTTAAACCCTCTACCCTTTACCCTATACATTAAACACTCAACCCTCAATTCTCAACCCTCAACCCTTAATCCCTCAACCCTCAATCCTTAAACCCTAAACCTTCTACCCCTTACATTGGACCCTGAACCTAATCCTTCAACCATATACCCTCAAAACTATACCCTAAACCCTCTACCCTCAACCAAGTAAACCCTTAACCCTAAACCCTTAACCCCAAACCCTTCAACCCTAAATGCTTAAACCTTAAACCTTCTACCCTATACCCTCAAACCTTAAACCCTAATACCCTAGAAACCATCAACCCTATAGGTCCTCCATCCTAATTCCTCAACCCTATACCCTCAACCCCTATCACTTTCTCTCTATCTATACATCTCACCTTTCCCTCCTTCCCTTCCTCCCACCCTCTCTAATTGTCTCTATCTACCGTCTCCCTCTTTTTGCGTACCTCTTGTTCAATCAGTCCATACCATCCTCTCTCACTCCCTCTCTCTCACACTCCCTCTCACTACCTATCTCTCAAGTCTCTCCCTCTCACACCCTACCTACATAATCCTCTCTTTCTCTCTCCCTCTCCCTCAATTCTCTCTCTCCCACCCCTCTCTCTCTCTCCCTCTCCATCAATTCTCTCTCTCTGACCCCCCCTCTCTCTCTCTCCCTCCCTCTATCCCTCCCACCCTACCTAGCTAAGCCCCCCTCAATCCAACCCCTTCTCTCCCACTCCCTCTCTCTTAAAATCTCACTTCGACCCCCTCTCCATCTCTCTAGACTCTCTCTAAATTCTCCCTTTGTCTAAAGACATACATAAATGCATACATACAGGAATAATACATTTGTACATATAATCTTACATTCATACAAGCATACATACATACATGTACATAAAAATATATCAGCATACATTAATATATTAGCATTGAACATAAAGTAAGACATAACACGTGCGCGTTTATAACGTGCTCGCGTTATGTGCTAGTAGACATGTTCCCCACAGAAGCAAAAACCATGTCAAAAGTGAGATATAGCGTGAGCGCATTAAAATGCGCTTGCGTTATATCTTGCTTTGGGAATTACTGAACTTTAAGCTTGGTATTGCCTTGGAATTCCAACCCAAAGGTTTGGAGGGCATTCCCAATGACTAGAGGCGTGTTTTTAAAAAATCCACCATATTTCTCATAATCGAGTTCGTGCTCATCATCAGGATTGCACATGGTTCAATATCAAAAAAATTGAGCACATGGGTAATGTTGGGTTATCTCTTAGCTATCCAACGATGTAATTTTTTTCACTTTCTGAAAATGTTAAGTCTTTCATCCATAATTTATTTTATTTGTATGTCTTTTTTTTTTTGCCAAAAAGCAGTGTTTGGTATTTTTTTCGTTATAAATTAACCGTTCATCAATTTTTCAAATAAATTACATTTTTAGAAACTAGACTCCATTCTACAAAATTAAAAAAAAAATACAAAAAAATCAATTAGTTTCCAAAATTTGTAGGGGTAGCATGGCCAAAATTCTATTTTTAGGATATGTCCACTTGACAAATTAGTAAAAAATGAAATATTCATTAAAAAATTATCAGAAAAATCGTGCATCAACTATATACTGTTAGCTAACGTCTAACTGTTGTGATTTTAAAAATACTAAAAAAGAGTTCAGCATACGAGGATCGTACAAGAGTTGCCATGTTATGTTTTTCTGACAAAAACAACACCAATTTGTGTATGTACCTTGTTTGAACCCCTTAATCTCAATCATTTTCAAAATAAATTAGTAGTTTAGAAAGTAGACTTGGAGCACTTGAATCCTTATTTTTGTCCCATCTCAAAATTTTGAGTCTAAGTATCCTCAATTTCACATCCAAGGTCAGTATTTCCTAATTTCAGAAAAAAATTGTCCACTTAAGTCCTCTTTTTGGGAACCATCTTGGTGCACTCACCCATAAATCATCCTAGAGCTTAGACTATCACAGTTACTCACAACATGCAGGGAAGAAGATCTTTGTACAAAGATAGTGATGGTCTTGATGATAAAGGAAAATCAACTTACAAATACAATCAGGGCAAGAAAGTTTAATGACCTGGACACAACAATTAAAAACAAAACATCAAAACTACTACTGGAAACACATAATTCATATGATACATTATCAAATAAAGACAACCCATCTAATTAGCTTCACACTCCTGAGGGGAAGAGAAATCCTTCCCAGCGAGTAGACCTTGAGAAAGCTGACGAGCTCATTGCTGATTTTGAAGCTAGAAAAAGGAGAGAGTTAGAATCTAAGTAGAGAACAACACTCTTTGAGGAAGGACTTGAGTATGATGAAACATATAAAGAAAATCGTGAACTTATGGCACAAAATGAAGAAGATACATAGTGGGATCACATGAGGCAACAGGCAGAAAGATTAAGGGTATAATATGAGCAACAAATTCAAGCAATGGAAGAATTCAGAAAGATGAAATTACACAAAGCTCAAATTAAAACACTAATGGCTGACTCACCCAAATATGTGCCCCCTCATAAAAATAATAATATGAGAGTATCGAATTCACCACAAGCCCACCAAAATCAACCAAAGAATCAATGTGGACATACAAATGCTCCACCACAACATAAGGGTGTTCAACCACCTCCTTATCAGCATCACGCACCCTCACAAGGTCATCAATATGTGGGAAATAGTAATCCAGTATACCAGCATCAGCGGTACCAAAATCCTCCTCCACAATACAGAACCATGATCAGGCAGTTTGATTTGGCTAGATTTTAGATATACCCTTACCCTCTGGATAACAATTGGAGAAACCTAGTCCCAAAATTCACAGGAAGTAGTGCAGTCATAGCCGAGGAGCATCTGAGAAATTTTAAAACAGTTATTCAGGACCTGGATATGCAATATGAGGATGTACAAATGAGATTATTCATGATGTCATTGATCGAAGATGCCAGGGACTGGTTTAACAGTTTACCGACATCCATTAATTCCAGTCATATATTTTATGAGCAATTTCTTCAACAATGCGGGAATCAATGTGCATCAGAGTTTGCTTTGCATGAGTTGGTAACTATCCAGAAGCATCAAAATGAGTCAGCTTATGACTTTAATCAGAGGTTTTCCGAACTACATAATAAGATACCTCGTGCATCCAAGTTGGTTGATCCTGCCGCATTGAGCATCTACTTGAATTCTTTTTATCCCAAGACAAGATATGAACTTAGGAACAGAGATCCTATAAACTTGGCTAAAGCTCAAAAGATAGCACTCAAAATTGAGAATAATAGGAAGGTTGCAGGGATGATTTATAAAAGAGAGAACCCTAGGGCTCCCCCATATGCTCCCCCAAATAGACAAGAAAATAAACATAAGAATGAAAGACCAAGGTTACATGACATGCCTTATAATACAAACTGGAAAGACGGGAAGTCGGTAAGTGATAGACTAAGAAATAAAGAAACACCAGATCCATTAAAAAGCAAAGGGGCATATATGGTGGATAAGAGTCCCAGGTGCTTAGTTTTTTATGCATCACACTCCTTGGAGCATTGTGTTATAGCTCAATCAGTACCAGAAGAATACACGATGGAAAATGATGGTGGGGAAGACCATAATATCTATCGAACTTCCCACACTCTTAATTCTTTGGAGAAGGAATATTCATCTTCAAAGGAGGGATATGAATATGATGTTGATCATCAAAGATACCATATTCATATGGTAGAACAACAAGTCTTTTCTAACTATGAATAAATTGAAAATGAACAAGATCCCCCTACTGCATCGCTTTAGATTAACAAGTGCAGTGTAAGGAGACCGGGTGAGGAAGAGATCAAAATATTAGCTACTGTAGTGGTGGAAGAAGCTAGAAGCAAGTATCGATTGAGGAACAAAACAGTGAATGAATATGAGGGTGTCCCAAGGGGAATATTTGTAAAAAATAAAAAAATATCAAAAGAGACATCTAAGAGGACAAATGATAAATCTACCACAAAAGAACAGAAGTGTGCTCCTAAAGAAGAAAGTGAAGAGGCCCCTATCGATAAACAAAAGCCAAGTCAAACATGCAAAGGGAAAAAGGAGGAAAGCAAAGGAGAATTGATATAAACAAAGAAGGTGATTAGAACTAAAGGTACACCTCTTAATTTCATACAAACCTCATCTCAATTAAAAATATTTTTCCCATTACTTGAAATGATGAAAATTAAAGAATACAGGGAAGGTGCCATTCAATTAATGTCTAATGGGAATCAAAATATAAACTTTGAAAATAAGGAGGCCACTGAAACCACTAATAAGAGGAAAGAGATAAAATTCTAGAAGCTTGCTTAATGAATACTCCACAGATTGACCCATTTTTTACCACCCTACTCATGAGTGGCAAGTTAGTGAGAAATTGCATGATAGATTCAAGTGCTTCCATGAATATTATGCCAGTAGGGTTAATGAGAAACTTGGTATGAAGGTAGATGTGGAAGGAGGTAAATGTTATGCCATGGATAGTAGGCCTGTCCCAGTTGTGGGGATTATGAAAAATATAGAAGTAAAACTAGTTGCATACCCACAAGAAACTTATAATATTGATGTAACTGTGATTGATACACCTCCTCAATTTGGAATGCTTTTTTCAAGACAATGGACTATAGCAGTAGGGGGTAATGTGGAGTTTGATTTATCATATTCCACTATACCAGTAAATGGTGAAGAGGTCAGGCTATATAGGGAGCCAAGAATGAATCAAATTGTTGAGTGTGTTCCTTAGAATCAACTTAATTGGTTATGTGATGTAGATTTGGGGAAGTTTAGACTAGAATTATCTTTGTTTGAATTAGTAAACAAGGACCCAATTGATAAACATATTTTTGAAGGTCAGCAAGGTGTGTGGAAAATTTACTTTGGTGGGGCATGCAGTCAAGAAGGTAATGGTGTTGGGATAGTTTTCATATCACCTGAAGGTACAACATTCAAATATTCATTTTTGTTGGCTTTTGAATGTACAAATAACATGGAAGAGTATGAAGCTTTGCTGATCGGTTTGAACATGTTTGTCAAACATAAAATTAATTTATTGTCTATCTTGGGTGATTTTGAGCTAGTTGTGTCCCAAGTCAGATTAAAATATGTTGTAAAGAACAAAAGGATGAAACAATATAGAAATGTTTTCAATTGATTGGATAGATAGATCTGAAAATTTGATGGCTAATTTTTTGGCTAATGCAGCCTTAAAAAAGGATGATATCACTTTAGCAGGGGTATCTCAGGTTGAATTCAAAACAAGACCTATTGTCCCTGACAACATATATAGCTGGAAGGTTTTTAATGATGACACCAATCTTTTGAAGTTTCTCCACTATATAAACCAATATGAAGCATAGGAGATTGATTTCAATGCTTTTGTGGAAGAAGTAGGTGACAAACAGACTGTGCTTGGTAAGGAAATTTTGAATCTTAAAACCAACAAGCTTCACAAAGGGCTTGTGGCATTGGAGAGAGTGTATGATGGAAATGATCATTCTCTCATGAAGCAGACACCTGCTAGAAAAGAGGAAATTGAAGAAATATTTCTGGGAACTGAATTAGCACCTAAAATGGTTTATATTGGAAAGAGGATAAGCCGAACCATCAGAAGAATGTTGATTACATTATTAAGAAAGTACAAGCATGTGTTTTCTTGGTCTTATGAGGATTTAAAGGCGTATAGAGAGGATCTTTTTCAACATGAAATTCCACTGAAGCCATATGCAAAGCCATTCAGATAGAGGTCGAGGCCTATCAATCCAACTCCGGAGCCTAAGATGCAAGAGGAATTGACAAAGCTTAGAGATGGAGGTATCATTAAACTGACCAAGCATTCAACATGGGTGTCAAACCTAGTTCCTATAAGAAAGAAGAACATAGATATCAGGCTATGTGTGGACTTCAAAAATTTAAATGTGGCATCCCTCAAAGATAATTACCCTCTCCCTAACAATGGAGGCGATACTGCATAAAGTAACAGGGTGTGAGTTGTTATCTATGATGGATGGTTTCTCTAGTTATAATCAGGTTAAGGTCAGAGAATCTGAGCAGTACAAACCATCTTTTACAACTCCATGGGGAACATATGTCTATGTAATATTGCCATTCGGTCTCATAAATGCAAGAGCGACCTTTCAAAGAGCTATGGACTTAGCATTTGCAGACTTTATTGATACTATAATGGTAGTGTATTAGGATGACCTTATTGCCTACTCAAAAAGAGTTGAAGATCATGTAGAACATCTTGAAAAAATATTCATTAGATATTTAGGGTATGGCATTAGCTTGAATCCTAAGAAATGTCATTTTGTTGTCACAAAGGGAAAAATCTTAGGAAATATTGTGTCAAAATAAGGGGTTAGAATGGATCCTGAGAGGGTGGAGGCTATAGATAAGGTTCCTATCCCTAAAACCATCAAATCCATCTAGTCATATTTTTGGTAGATTAACCTTGTTAGGAGATTTGTGTCTAACTTTGCTAAAATTGTTAAACCCATATCAAAGATGCTAAAGAAGGGACAAAAATAGAATGGACTCCAGAAGCATTGGAAGCTTTTATATCCATCAAAAATGCCATCAAGGAAGCCCCTGTCCTCAAATCCCTTGGTTTTTCAAAACCTTTTCAGATATTTTCATTTGCTTCCTTACACACTATAGCTGTTGTTATGTTACAAAAAAATGAGGATGGATATGAGCAGCTTGTGTCCTTATTTAGTAAGTCATTGCAAGGGTCAGAATTGAAATACGATATAATGGAGAAACAAGCCTTTGCATTAGTAAAAGACACAAAGGCTTTTAGACCGTATCTAGTTGAAGCCAAAGTAATTGCCTATGTTCCTCATACATTTGTTAAAGATATCTTGACACAGTCAGAGGTAACAAGGAAAAGATGCAAGTGGAATAATAAAAATAATAAAATCCAGGAGTTTGATATGGAAATACAAATTACCAAATTGGTGAGAGGCCAAGGTTTGGCCAAGTTAATGGCAGAAGAAAATATTGAAGCAAATCAAATTTGTAGTGTGGAAGATGAAGGAAACACAATTGCAAGTATTGAGCATACACCTTGGTATACATACATCATGTATTACCTCAGAAACATGAAGTGCCCTGAAGGATTTAGTGATAACTAGAGAAGAACTTTGAAACTTCAAGCATCTAAATATGTATTCATAGAAGGCGATTTATTTTGGAAGAATAGGGATGGGATGTTGTTGTGATGTTTAGATGAGTCACAGGTTGAACACGTTTTAAAATAAATGCATGAGGGGGTATGTGGAGGCCATTATTCTGCAAAGACAACTGTGCATAAGATACTCAGGGCGGGTTATTACTAGCCAAAAAAATTTAACGATTCTTTTTTATATGTAAGAAAATGTGAGGCATGTCAGAAGTTTTCAGGGAAAATGAACTATCAGAGAGCTTTAACACTTAGACCTATGCAGGTTGAAGCTCCATTTCATCAATGGGGGATCGATTTTATTGGGGAGATACAAGAGAAGTCAAGTGGAGGGCACAAATGCATACTAGTAGCCACTGATTACTTCACCAAATGGGTAGAAGCAATACCAACCAAGCAAGAAACAAGTAAAGTTGTGGTCAAGTTTTTGATGGATAACATTATTACCAGGTTTGGTATGCCAGTAAGAATAATTATAGACAATCGGATGTGTTTCAAATCTGATGAGTTTAGAGATTTTTTTAGTACACATGGTATCCATATTTCTTACTCTGCCCCATATCACCCACAAGCTAATGGTCAGGCATAATCTAACAACAAGAGTCTTTTGAAAATCATAAGGAGAATACTCAAAAAAAATAAAAAATCTTGGGATTCAAAGTTAAGATTGGTTGTATGGCCAGATAGGATTACTATAAAAAAGGAAATTAGAAAATCCCCATATGAATTAGTGTATGGAACACAAGCTAGGATGCCTTTATAAAATTTGTTGCCAATTTACAAATTTATCCTTCAAGAAGATATAGATATTCTAGAACCAATGGAGGAGAGAATGGAGCAACTTGCAAAACTTGATGAAATGAGAAGAATAGCTCAAAACCAGAATATGAAATTGCAAGCACAAATGAAGTATTTGTTTGATAAAAAAGAAAAGGATAGAAAATTTGAAGAAAATGATCTGGTACTAATGTTGAATGTTCGTTGTTAGGATAAGGGGAAAGATGACAAGTTTGAAGCTTTATGACTGGGCCCTTTTGTGATAACCGGTAAAGGATGTGAGGATTCATATTTCTTGCAAAATATGCCTGGAGAGGAGCAGGAGTTGCCTGTACATGGGCTGTTCCTGAAGCATTTTTTCTCTTGAAGAGTTGCAGAGGGTTAAGAATTGCCAGTGCATGGACAATTCTTATTTTAATCCTTTTTTAAATCTTCTTTTCCATGCACAGTAGTTTAGAAAATATTTAAGGGTCTGGGTTTTCCAGTACATGGACATTATCAGGAGCCCCTTTTTTGAAAGAATTGCTTTCCTTTCCATGTATAGTAGCTTAGGATCATTCTCCATTTGCTCCATCTTTCATATCGTTCATCTGTTCATTTCCTCCATCTATCATGGCTTTCATTATCTTTGCTCGATCTGCTCTCCCAGTAAAATTCTAGATTCTTGCAGTGATTGTACAATCACTCATCCCCAACAGGAGCCACTATTAGAACTCTAATTTTATCTAAAGTCCTAAGATTTTTTCTCATTTAAACCCCATTTTTCCATTATAACTCTAAAGGATTTTTGTTTATTTTCCTTTTTTTTCATGAAAAATTCATTTCATCCCCCATCCAAATGCTAAAAACACCTCATATTTCATATTGCTACCTTAATCATTTTGAAATTCCCATTTTTCACTCTTTACCGCTATACCGCATACAATTCAATCCATACCCATGGTATAGCGGTAGCGGTTTGGAGTAGTCAAATTAACCTTTACCACTGTACCGTAGAGGGTCATCCCATAGACCACGGTGACTGTGGTGGATGGAGGAATCGGTTAACAAAGACAACGAGGAGACGATGAACGGGTAGCGGGTTGACAGTGGCGAATGGGTAGTGGTTACCGCGATACCGTAGCTACTAAAACAATGATCGTGATGATAGTGGTAAATGGCTAGTGGTCAACAATGAGCATACCGTGGTACCGCACACAGTCAAACCACAAACTGTGGTAACCACGGTAACAAAGAAGATAACAATGAATGCTAAACACCGCCATACTGCCAACAACGAAAGTGAAACCTATGGTAGGGTGATAGAACAGAGGTAAGTAGTAAGGCGTCAGTAGATGGCAGTTAGCTAACGGCTACCGTTATATCACAACTAGTTAAGAATGAACTCGCGGTAGAGCGGTAAGCAACAGTGGAGACCGCGACAGTCAGTGTGGGGCCGGTCACGATGCAACCATGGGGAGCCAATGAGAAGCCCGCGGTATTATGGTTAAAGGCATACAAGTGATGAGATATTAAAAGCAAGAAGCAACTTAATTAAATATTTTAAATTCTAGCTGACAAAATATTCAAACAACTGTAGCAGACAGAGAAGAGTCACGACTCCTATTTTTTATTGTATAAATACTTGTAAAAAATCAATTAAAAAGGGAGAGGATGAAGATAGATAGAAAATAGATAGAAATAAATACGATATTTTTTAGAATATTTCAAAGGACCATGATGCATGTATGAAGTTTTGAAGGATCAATGAAAGAACTATGATTTTGTGGTGCCCTTCTGGTATCAATTATTTGTTCAAATAAATTAAAAATATTATCAAGTTGTCTCCAATGTTGATATTTCTTTGTTATTTAAATTGACATATCAAGTATATTATCAGTTGATCAATACAAATTTGTTGTATTTGTGTGGTGTGATTGGTTGGTTCTTTCAAGTAAAGATTGAATCCTTCAAGTCATTCACAGTAATCTGGAAGTATCATTTAGATCACTAAGAAGAGCTTGGTAATTATATTCTTGCATGTTTATACAAGTTATATACTAATGTCGTATGCCAAATAATTAGAATCTCTACCAGATAGAAGTCATTCATCTAAAGCTTTCACTTGACTCCATTTTACCCAACAAGGCATTGCTCTTATTTATCCTTTTAGGTTTTATCCATTTTATCTACATCTCTTAACTAAACATATCAATTTTCACCTTGATATTACATATACAATTTATACCAAATTAGGATCAAATCTTTCCACTATCAAGTTGCCATTTGTGGATAGTTTGGTCAAGTAGGAAGCATAATTCAAAATTTGTGTCATTCATATAGGTGCACCCGCCTAGGTTTGGCAGAGCCTTAAGAGTAGAAGGTTTGACCATATTGGTTGGCCTTGTTAGTTGTTCAATAACGTTGTGAGAGCTTGGCAACCTCTCATGGCTCTTTCAAGCCAGCTTTTTTGAGACCCAATAGGGAGAAAATGAAGACAAAAATCAAAGGTAAATTCCTTCCTTGTGATTATAATTTTCAATGGCTTAAGAAGTTACAGAATATTAGAAAAAAGGAACTAGATGTGCAATCATATACTAAAGAATTCTATTGGATAAGCATAAGAACCAAACATGAAGAAGATGAGGAAAAGATGGTAGCTAGATATTTGAATGGTCTAAGATATAAAATTCAAGATGAGATTAGTTTGTTGGCACCAAAATCAGTTGAACAATGCTTTCAAATGGAAATGAGGGTAGAAGAAAAACTAAAGAGGAGACAAGAGAAGGCAACAAGAGGAAGAGGAAGCACTTCTAGGAGTAGAGGATCTAATCCCAATTCAAAGACAAACAATGAGAGCCAAGGAGATGCCAAGAAGGAACAAGAGCAATCTGATTTTAGAGGTGGATGGAGAGGTACAAGAGGCAGATTTGGTGGAGGAAGAAATGGAAAATCTTTTTCAGGGAGATGCTACAATTGTCAAGAGTTTGGACACTCATCATTCAAGTGTTCTCAAAACCAAGGTTCAACATCAAGTGGTGATAGGAAGAGTTAAAGAAGAACACAAATGGTCCAAGAAGAAGAGTGTGAAATTTCATGAAAACCTGTTGACCTAGAAGAGGGAGAAGTACTTATGATAAGAAGAACTTTGTTGCAGGCACCTAAGGAGGAGGACTTGAGTCAAAGAAGTTTATTTAGAACTTCATGCAAATTTAAAGGTAAAGAGTGTCAAGTTGTTATTGATTCAGGTTCTCAAGATAATATGGTGTCTAGGGAGATGGTAGACAAATTAAATTTAGAGAAGGTACCTCATGTAGCACCTTACAAAGTTTCTTGGGTAAATCATAGTCAATTTTTGGTGGTAAATGAACAAGCCTATGTGGATTTCTAGATTGGGGAGTATGAAGATAGGGTCTTGTGTGATGTGTTACCAATGGATTGTTGTCATTTTCTATTGGGAAGACCATGAAAATTTAATAGAAGGTCCATGTATGATGGTAGGGAAAACACCTATACAATTAGGAAGGATGATAAAAAAATTAAGCTAACTCCTATTCAAGGAAGTGGGAGAGATAAAGGTAATTCCAATGTAGTGATTTTTGGTAAGAGAGAGCCTTTAAGGCTTGAATACAACAAGATTGGTGTATTTGCGGGCTTGGAGTAGGGTGCTGGTGTTAGACCAGCAGGAAAAGAACAAGTGAAGAGTGCAAGGATAGTTAGGATTTTAGGTTTGTAAAAGGTGGAAGATGGAATTACACCTAAGTCTGATACAGTTAGGGTAAAAAATGAAATGGTGGTAGGAAAGCATGAAAAAGAGAGTGAGATAATTGTGAAGTAGGATGAAATTATTGTTAAGACCATTATGTGTCCTATATAGGTGTGAACAATGTTGCAAGGCAAGTATGGTTTGCATGTATAGGGGCTGGTAAGTTTGATACTATTGTGGTATATGGAAATGACAATATGTAGGGTCTGATGACAATGAGAGAAGGACAATGTAAGCAACGAGATAAAAGTTTGATCATAGTGAGTGCAAGGAAGAATAAGCAAGTGAATGTGGATATATACAAGTGTGCAGATGAAGCCAAGAAGGAGGTAGAGCAGGGTATTTCTAACTCTTGTTTTTTTGTAGGTATGAAGACTAGGACAACATCAAGTTTTTCTTTAGGGGTAAGGAGGAGGCTGACAACCGGTCTGAAGATGACTAGATCAACAATGTTGAAGCATGGAGCACACTACATCTCTTGGGACAAGAGTCCTTTCTATGGGGGGGGTGTATGGTGTAGGGGAACCTACACCTTATGATGAAATAAAATTAAGTCTTGAAGGTTCAAGGGGTAAATTTGAAAGTCTTTTAATCAATAAGTAACGAAGAAGTTGCAAAATATGAGAAAATGTGGAATTTGCTAGTCATTGGCAAGGTTGATAAAGTTGTCATAGGTAAGGTTTTGTTGTTTTTCAAGTGTGAGGTCTTGTTAGAGGTTGAATAAGGTTTGTTAAGCCCAATTTTAATGTAACTAAGGGCTTGGAGAGTCATTTTTGTTAAGGAATTGAAAGAGTTGCACAATAATTATAAAAGTTGTTATAAACTTGCAAAAGTTGACAACTTGGGATTTGAAGAGTCATTAGAGTTTGAAAAGTGGTTAAGGATAGTTGGTCAGTTTGAGAGGTAGTTTTAAGTTGGAAAAATTATAAATTGATGTAATCCTTCGTGGTAAAGGTTCATTGATCAGACTTGGAAGAAGAAAGCATCATTTTTCAACATTGATCTTTGCATTTTCTCTATCTTTTATGAACTTTTCTTCCTTGGTACGGACCCGTACAGGTCTTTCATGGCTTGAGGCTACTCGTGGATGTCAATTTACTATTTTCTTTATTTTCCTTTTGGTTTGAAGGTCTAATTTGTTCTGTGGTGTGAGAAATCTTCAAGTTACAGTGATTGCCCTATTTTGCTGGGTCAATTGAGGGTTTAAGGGAAACAAACTAATGTATTGAACAATCCACCTACTGTTCTGACCTTGTGGCTTAGTGGATTGGCCTGTATTATGATACTTTAGATTTTTTAATGGTTTTGGAATTGAGAGAATGAAGAAATTTGATGATGGTGTGAAGTACTAGGGTTGGGTAGTGACAAATTCTATGTGAAAATGAACAATCTTGATAGGGTTTTGATAAAATAACAAATTTTTTGGCTTTGTAAGTGTTTTTTGACTTTGGGTAGATGATTTTAAAGGTGTTTGGAGCCTTGGATTGATTGGGAGAGGACTGGAGTTGTGTTTTCTATCAAAACCCTTGATTTTTGCATGATTAAAGAGGTTTTCTTGGGGCAGCATGCCAAAGGCTTAGAAGTGGTGAATAAACCTTGAAATATGTGGTTTGGCATCATGACTTAAGATTTTTTAAGGTATTTGGGTTGATATAAAAAATTAAAGGGGTAGTTCCTTTGGGAAAATGGGCTAATTATGAAGCCTACAACAGAGTAGGTGTATTGAAATTCCACAATGGTCCAAAAGATTCATTGTTGGATTTAAGATATGTTGTGTAAGCATTTGAAGGTTACCTAAATCCATCATTTAGTTGGCGGGTCATTTGGAGATTTTGGGTGAAAAATCTCTTGAACCAAGGTTGGAGTACTACTAGGACAGTCCTAGTCAAGAGTGAATTTTGATGAGATCTTTGAAATCTGTTTTGAGGTTGATTTGGTGTTCATTTATTTGTCATTTTGAGGAGGTGTCCACCCCTTTTTGCATCAGTCCTAGCCCAAATTTCTAGGACACACTTATTCGGGAGAAAAATAATAATTGGACCCGCATTTATTCAATGCTTACAATCCTTTTGAAAATGGTAAAAATTAAAGGGTAGGTTATAATTCATAATTCAAAAAATTAGGAGCTTAAAGGTATGTGCAAGATCATGATGGGCCAAAAAGTGGTGATATGTAAGTGATATGATGGCCCATGTGGCTAACACATTTATTTTACCCAAAATTGATGAAACAAAAAGGGTTTTTAAATGAGATTCTCAGCTTTCCACCAATATTAATTATGCTTTACTTTGAATTTAATAAATAATTATTATTCATTTTCTATTTGAATTACAACTAAAGTCTTGATTGAAAAAAATCTATAGCTTTCAAATTGTATCATGTTTTTTGAATCTAAAACATGTGTCACATTCTATGCTTCACATACTTTAGGATTAAAATAAATAAAATTGAATTTCATGAAGTTTTGACCAAGTTAAGGTGGTTAGACATACGAGTTTTTATATTTTTTAAAAGTTGTAATAAAAAATTCATAATTAATTATTTACTTGGAAAAAATAACAAAAAAATATGCATCACATTGGGACATGAGTCGTATACTTATATCTAAAATATTATAAAAAAATATTATCATTTGATTGTGGTTAGGGTGGTTAGACAGACACCTACTTCTCATTTTTTCCCTAAAATTTAAGTACTAATGCATTGAAATTTCAAATTTTCACCAAATAGTTTAAAAATAAAATAAAATAAACCTAGTGTTTTACAAACTAAATTTAATTTTATACATATTCTATTCTTACATATTATTGAAATAATATAGATAAATTGTTCAATTTTTTATGTCAAGTTGCCTAACTCTGATTTTTCTGAATTTTATTGCCACTTAAGGGCCTATTTTTTCCATGATGATCCTACACATACCCTTAATTAGGTCTAATAAATTAAGGGGACAAAATATAATGTGAAATTTGTTATACAATTTCCGACACTACATGTTCATTGGAGGGCTATTTGGTTCACTAATCAAGGATTTAATATTATAAAATATGACCTATTCAAGAGGTCACTGCCATAGAGTTTGTATGGACTAATGAATCTTAAAGGGATGAATAACATTGTTATATTAAGTAGAACTTATTAATTTCCATGTACAATTAAGTTAGGTTCGTCCTTTTGAATTTCATACCTTTTATCTTGTAAACTCAAATTAATTTCTGAATTGTATGACTAGCCATCAAGATTGAATAAAATAATTTTTTCCTACTTAAGAAATATATAAAGTTCCAAAAGCTTGGAATTAATTCATATAGAAAACTATTCATCCTCTTTTTATTATTGAATTTCATGTATTATGTACTCTTCTCTTTATTTATTTATGATTTTGTAGATAAAATATTGTTTCAAAAATCTTATCTTGCAAATTAACTAAGTATTTGATTACTCCAAATGAGTGTTGCATATCATCATTGTTGTTCTTATTGTAATACATTTTACATGGATATCTTGAGCATTCTTATTTAGTATTATATGAAATATATTTTTTCATCAATGTTTTGATGGTTGCTCTTTCAATCTACGCATGGAATATGATGGTTATTTTCTCTTTCTTTCATAGTTGATCAATCACTATAATATTTCACCATCTTTTGTCAAGGAATGTGTGAAGACTAGTCAAGCAAGAGTAGTTTCAAAATTTTATTTGTATACATGTAGAACTAGATTTGATGACCTAATAAAATAGGATCATTCTAAAACTTTTCCTTCTTGCCTTACCTTTTGTTTTTTTTCAATAAAATATATTACGAGTTAATTTAATATTTAAATTAGGATTCAAAACTTGTACCTTTTAATTGAGCTATTAAATTATACTAGCTACAAGTTCTTATTTATGAAATGACCAATTACACATTAAACTAGACATTATTCCATTTTCTTGATCTCTAGATTGCTAGTTAGAGTATTTTTGCAAGAAGGTAGAAAAACTATATATCATCTACCTCGTAGGTTCCCCAAGCAAGACACAAATATATGATATATAAAATTGGGGAAACTATACTTTCCTTTCAAGAAAGGAACTATATATTGCACATGTTGTGTCAAATATAAAAGGAAGAAAGATAATAGGCATGATCCCTACATTAATCTATGAGGAGAGAATGCAAAGAAGATTTCTAAACTTTTTTAAAGATAAATAACATAATAATGAAATTAATAGATGAACATAAATATAATACATACCTTAAGAAATTTTTTTTGAGAAAAATATAGCTTCCAAATATTAAGTCACTTGTAATCATTAACACAAATAATATTTATAAAAGAATCATCCACTCAAGCCTTCATAATAGATCAACACCAACTAAGTTTGAAGATTTTTCAATAGAATAGTGTTCTTGCAAAAAAAAGTAATACTTGTTACTATGAAAAGTGTCTTTATGTATCTAGTTATCATTTATCTAGCTCCTACACCTAGTGGTCCTATTCACACTAGCTTAATTTCATTTAGTGGTTTACTTGTCTCACCTTATGGACACTTTGAAACATACCTTCACACTCATCCTAAGTGTTATACATGTGTCACATCATTTGGAGGGTTAGTCAGTCTTTTTGTTTCACATTACTATTGGAACATTAGAAATCATTGCCACTTATGATTTTGTATTAGGTTTAACCTTCACCTTGTGCATTCTTTTTTTCTTGCTTATTTAGTGCATGTTTGGGGCTGTTTTGATGATTTTGGTTATGCTCTTGGCCCTAGGCACCGACCTTGGGTAAAATTAGGGGTTGGACACTAGCGCCTCGTGTTATTGTCTGAGCCCATTTTCCTTCCTAATTTTGAATTGAGGTTGATCCTTATGTGATTGGGGATGCAACCTTCTTGTCAGCCTTTTTTCAACACAATAACTTCATTTTATGAGTGTATCCATATATATATACAAGTTCATTTTATTTATAAAGAAAAAAAAAAAGAAAAGAGAGAACTTTGGAGATTATTATTCTATGCAAAATTGTGATCTTTTGAAAGTATAAAGTAATTCAACATGTGTTAAAAGTGATTCAAACTAGATAGATCTGCAACCTATGCTATAGACTTCTAATGTTCAATTAATGTGATTGTTGTCTTTATGGTTTATATTTGTTACATGTACTAATCTCCTGCATGATTTTATCACTTCTTCATCCCATTGTGTGATTCATGGAGCCTTCATGGATCCCTAAGGGTTTTCAGATTTATGTGGTAAGTGTTTGTCTTTATTTATAGATTTAGCTTTTGCTCTCCTAAAGCATTTTCCCCCTCTTATTTATCTTAGCCTCTTCTCTCCTAAATCACACTCTCTCTCATCTCATCATCGTTGTTGTGGAAGTGGAAACACTTACATGGGGTTTGACTAAGGCAAGCCCCCATACAACACAACCATTTCCCCCCCTTTTGTGTGTAGGTTATTAGGTGGTTATTGTGGGAGAAAAATATGAATATTGGAGCTTATTGGAATCCTTACCCTAACCTTGTGCCTTTCTTGCATCATTACATGTCAAGACTATGGTTTTGCATACTCATAGGATTGTGAAATGAATCTAGACTGTAACTGAAAAAAGACAAATTTTAAATTCTTACTAGACCTTATCAGACCTTTAGATCCAAATTTATTCCCTCAAGACATTAACATAGCACACCTATGTCCCCCTCACTTTTGTGCCTCCTTTCGGTGATAGGTTCCTCTTTGATTACCTTTTCCCCCTTTCTTTTGAAATTATGTGTCTTTTATGTTTTATCAATTTGTTATAGGTTAGTTGTTAGTTCATTCACATTAGTCTCTTTCATGCTTCATTTGGCTAGATCACTTCAATTAAAAAATGACCCCAATCATATTCAAACCCTACTTGATGGATGAAGGGTCAAGATTAATTAAAAGAATATCAATGGCTAGGTATGGTTGAGACATCTCAAATCATGAGATGATGCCAAGTGGCATCATGTAAAGAGATGTGGGGGAAGTGATCTATTAATCCATAGGATTGTGACAACTTTCACCATGTGAGGTTTTTAGTGAGAGATTGTACCTTATAAGGTACCATGGGGGTATGGAGAGGATCAAGGTCATAAAGGCCTTGCTTGTCCTACATTTCCATGTATGACAAGGAGGTAAATAAAGGAATCTAAAATTCTTTTTGGGTACTTTTGGAAGAAAGACCCATGTGTCTAAAGTACATGGGATCTTTCCCAAAAGGGGAAAATTTAATGAGGGTGTGTGAGAGGATAGACAATAAATGGAAAGGGATTAACCATTTTCTAATCCTAAATTAGGAATGCACAAATGATTAGGGGGATTAGGTGAAGATTAGGATTAAAGGCAAGTGATTATTGAGCAAGTTGGAAAAATGGGAGGATGTGACATGAGGTGAGAGAAAAATAGAATCAAATAATTTTATTTAATTTAGGGAGGAAAGGGGATAAAGGTAATATAAGAAATTAAATCAATTAATTGCCTTAGGACCTTAGAAGATTATTTGGGTAGGCTGAAATAATTAAATATTATTTAATTAATGCAAATAAAGGGAAATTGGATGAAATACTGAGATAAAATTGATCAAATGCAAGTGGTCAATTTTAGGTGTCTACACATCATAACTATTAACCAAAAGATTGAGTCAATACCCTCTAAACAATTACAATCAATCTATCCAAGTTTTTTTTATTTCATCATTAACATATTTGATTGTCATAAACTTCAGTAGGTATGAATTTCTATGTTTTTTAGAAGAAGGTAGCCATCTAATATATCTATTATCAAAGATCTAGAGCTATCCTTTCAAAACTTTATTTTCAGATAATTTATTAAGGTGATAACCACTCTTTACAAATAGATGTACTATAGCTAAAAATAGAAGTATAATGATAAATTTTTGGTACAAAGCAATATAATTGAAATAACTATTACTATGCCTTGCCCGAGCTACTTTATAATTTTCTTGAAAATTGATAATGCCCATATATGACATGAAACTCATTTGAAGAGAGCTAAATTAGATGTAATTGTTTTATAAACACTTTCTCTCATCTTTATTTAATACAAAAAATCTATGGTTTGCATTACAATTTGAAGTGCAATGTCATTACTAGGATAAAAAAGTTAACCTATGCAATGTTGGTATTTACAATCTTGGAGGTTGATTTTGGCTTGACCTTGAGGATTACCAATTATAAGGTGTATTTAACTTCACTTTGATAAATGTGGCTTTCACTTTTATATTTTGATAAGAAATTTATATTCTATAATTTAAAATATGGAATAATGATTATGACATTTTATTAGGATATAAATTCATATATTTCTTAAATATGCATACATATATTGAAAGGATAAGAGATTCAAGATCTATAAATCTATTTTGAATCTCTTATATACATATACACACATGATAAAAGTGAAATGTACATAGGCCACCCACCATCAAGCATTAAAATTGATGAACATTTAAAAGAAATCATACTGATAAATAATGATAATAATGATTAGATAATTGTATGAAACGAATTCAAATTTTATTTTTTTTTGAATTTTCATGTTGAAATATCCCGTTCAAATATGAACAAAACATGAAGAATTGAAATTGACTAAAATTACTAAATCCAACTCATTTGGTGTACATCCAAGGTGAACTTTTTCCAGCCCAAAATAAATTAAAGGAATGGGCTTATGAAATATTGCTGGATGAATTAATGGGAAAGGGAGACTACATGATCTAAAGCCACCTTACCGCTGCATATGAAAGATGTATTACACAGCCCTAAATGCCAAATTTTGTGAACGTGTTTTATGTTGTTGATTTACAAGAAGCACACCTCTTGTATGCAGATGTATTGTTAGATATTGATAGTAATGATTTTGAAGACCATCATATCTGTAACCTTAGCAGTTCATTTGTTCAAGGCAAGGGTTATCTGACACTTCAACAGAAAGAAAAGTGTTTGAGTTTAAAGTGTAGATAATTAGTATCTGATATACAAACAGAGATAAACAATAATATTAAATTATGTCGTTTGTCAAAGATTAATTACATCTACAAAAAAAACAAGATAAATAGTTTTTATTATTTGCAACAATAAGATTACAATACATCATAATCTATCACCAAACAAAAGAAAATATATTATTCTCTTCAAGACAAACTACAAATCATGAAAGAACAACCGTTAAACTTCACACTCAACAAAAGAAAAGACGACCCAAAATAATCTGCCTCTTTTTGCATCCTTAGCAAGTTCATTTGTTCAAGGCAAGGGTTCTCTGACACTTCAACAGAAGAAAAGATGACTGTTATGGGCACACCTTTTTGGTGTGGGTCACTATGAAATACTTGAAACAAGAAGAGTGGATAAGCAAGACTGGTAGATAGACTGGTAGTCAGCATCACCAATCATTTCGTCGTCATGCTCTCGTCAGAGTGCACCATAGTTCGAGGATGCTTGATAGGTTTGTATTGCCTACCAACCTTATTTCAGATCATGTTGTAAGAGATGAGTTATAAGAGCTTTTGGATGTGAAGGAACCTTAGAACTGCATTTGTACTGGTCCATTCTCATGTGCAAATGATTCCCATTAATTTTGTGCACAACTTTCTCAGAAAGAATTGTAGGGAGTTTTCAGTGGCATTGATTGTGGCACATGCTACACTTATGAAAGCTAGGTATCTGCATCTATATGCTTGTAAAGTCAAGAAATCTGGTGTCGTGAGTCATGATATCTATAAAAAGGCTTTTTCAGTTCCTTACATGCACAAACTGAATACCAATAATAAAAATATATTAAAGAGTGATTTGATAAACTTAATACAGATCATACTTATGGGAGTGAAAGGGCATGATCATGTGTGTTGCCCTTTAAGAAGTTTAATAAAAGGTTATTTATCAAAAGAATAAGATGTTTATTTGGAGGTAAAAAGTATATGGGTTAGTGAAGTGTAGACATATGAATTTTTATAATGATAAATAATTATATAAAAATTTGAATGTATTTAGAAGTGATATTGGATTTCAGCATATTTATGTATGTATCAAATGTTTAATAAATTGATTGTGAGTTTATTTTATTAGCATAAAGTGGGTAAAAATGTTAACAATTGGATTCATGATTTGCAATTATAAGAAAGAAAATAAATAAATGATGAATTAGCCATAGGTCTTAATACAATTGAGCACAAAATGAACTATGCAACTTAACACCACACAAAGTGGACCTAGTTCTTACCTTCTATCATAATCTTATACCTATTTTGAATGTTAATGTGGGTTACTAGTAGTTAAATAAAAATCCTTAACATTTTATTTTAACAAGAGAAAGAAGCTATTGGGGTAAATTTATATTTGTGTGTTTAAAATGGATTACTATGAAAATTTTGTTTATATCATTTGTTAAAAAATGATTAACATTTTCTAATCTATTTTGGTACCATAGAAGACAACAATATCTTAGGTTATTAATCATCATAAATAAAGTACAAGATAGATGGAATGATAACTACAAGATGCATAGATTCAACACATTACATAATATATAATAAACCTCTACTAGAAAAAATTGGTTGGAGCCTAGTTAAGGACTGCAACAAAGATTGGTCTATTATTATGAAGGCTAAATATCTTCAAAATAGAGATGCTATTTTTTCCTTTAACTCCTCTAATCTACCAAACTATCTATAATCTAAAACAACTTCATCAAGATTAGGGGTTGTTGCAAAGGCCTAAGATGAAAGGTGGGATTGGGGAATAAGATCAAATTTTTGGGATGATGTCTAGAAGGATTGTAGTCATTTATCTTCTCATAAAAAAATCTTAGTTGATTTAACCTCTTTTAAATCTTTTTAGGATCTTCTTGGAAGGATATGTATTAAGGATGTTATTATCACTAAATTGAAGAACTTTAAGGACTATTTTGAGGACAACTCCCTATATGTGGTCATTGATGAGCTTCAAAAGTGTCTTGAATATTTATTTTGTTCTCATCATAACAAGGATGATCAAGTAACTTGGGTACCTCACTATATGGAACTGCATTGTTGCTCTCAAGTATTCCTCACACTTTGATCTTGTTGCAAATCAAGGTGAAAATACTCTAATATTAACTTTAATAAAGTGTTCGCAAATATGAAATATATATGTTTATCCAAGGTAACCCGCAAAATTGGTTTACAATTCTAGTGAGGAAGGAAAATTTCAAAAAATATCTCCACATAGAAAATTTTGGATTTTGGGGGTTCAAACAAAATTTTGGTGTTGGAAAATGTGCCTCAACTTGTTGGCTTGAACCTCTATTAAAGACTTGGTAGATTTCCCCTTGGAGTTCATGACTTTACCTCCATACCGCTAGGTGTTTGTGGAAGAGGTGTGATAGCATGGTTCACTTCCATACTGCGGGGGTCTCTTGGTTGTCTGGTGGTGGTGCGGTATTACTGCCATACTGTGGGAGACTTCATACTGCCTAGCGGTAGCGCGGTGATACCACCATACTACAAGAGCCTTTATGTAGATGTGTGGTAGTGCGGTGATACTGCCATACTGCAGGAACCTTCAACTTGACGAGCGGTAACGTGGGACACCATCTTTCTCGAGGGTTCTTTGGTTGTTTGATGGTTGTGTGATGGCACCGCCATACTGCGGGTGTCTACAAGCTTTGATGTGGTAGCACGATGTATACTGCCATGCCATGAGGGCTTCGCACTGGTCAAGCAGTAGCGTGGTATACCACCTTACCTCAGGGGTCTTCTAGATGACGAGTGGTGGCGTGGTGGAAAGGAGCACAAGGAACAACCAACAGTTTGGTGTGATAGTGAAGGTGATGGATGAATGTTGTGTCAAAATGTGACATAATGTCATTTTTTGATTTTACATTGCTGTTGTAAATCAACAATCATTGGCCGAAAGTTTTATCTTCTAATAGCGATATTTGCATTAAATGTATATTCTATCTTGGGGTTGACAAAGTGCAAATATAGCAATATTTTCTGTACAACCAACAATTTAATGTTGAGCAGCCTGATGTGTCCTACAGGGTGGTGTAATCAGAGATGAAGAAAGCTTGTCGGTGAAGCAAGTAATTAAATATACCCTAATGGTTGTTGGAGAAAAAAGGAAGAGTGTGAATTAATTGCATGCTTTACAAGCATTATAACAGTGAGTGTATGTAATGAACTGAAGTATGCAATTGGAGCTCGACCAAGGGGATGCTACTGTGAGCCAACCTCTAAGAGTGAAGCTTGTAACTTTGTATGAAATTATTTTACTATAATACAAAGTGACTTTACTTGGTGTGGTGGGTTTTTCTCCCATAAGGGTTTTCCCACGTATATCTAGTGTTATCTTTGTGTGTGCGATTTACTTTTGTCTCTCCTATTGTTATGTGAATGTGCATCTCAAATGTATGAGATTTGTTAAGTGAGGTTTCTTTTTACTTCTCTTCTAAGGATTTTGCATTAGGAAGGCATTTTTCGCACTGTTGTCTTCCCTTACAAGTGGTATCAGAGCCTGGCCAGTTGTGTTATCCTTGTGAGTAGGGTTGGTTTTTTGTGCTAATCTTATTTCAATGGGAGTCTTACAAAGGAAGAACCAATTACTTAGTCTACTGTTTGAGATGGAAAGTACATCAGGCAGAGTATAAATTAAAAAATTCAATGGCGGTAATTTTGAGTTGTGGAAACTCAAAATGGAAGACTTGTTGGTGGATAGAGACCTCTGGATTTTTGTGTCTGGAAGTATGCCACAAAGTATGAAGCAAGAAGATTGGGACCTCACATATAGAAAAGCTAGAGGGTTTATAAGACTTTGTCTGGCTGATTATGTACTCTTGAATGTCCATGAGGAGAAAACTGCAACTTCATTATGGAAGAAACTTGGTGACATTTATTAGGGAAAGTCTCTGGTGAATAAGTTATTCTTGAGGAAGAAGTTGTACTCCTTGAAGATGGAAGAAGGTGCATCTATAGCAGACCATCTAAATTCATTTAATATGATTTTTGCTCAATTGGAGTCTGTGGGTGTGAAGATAGAGGAGGAGGATCATTGCATGCTTCTATTATGCTCCTTACTCGACACTTGGGACCATCTGATAATAGCTATTAGAAGTAAAACAACTAATTTCAAGATGGAAGACATGGTTGCCTCGTTGTTGTCAAAAGAAATGCGGAGGAAGCATTTTGAGATGGCCAAAGAGGCTCTTGTTGTTTGGGGTAGATCAAAGGAGAGAGGCAAGAAGAAGGACAAGAAGTCTAAATCCAAATCTAAAGGGAGATCAAAGTCTCTTGGTAAAAAGTCCAAGGTGAAATGTTGGAACTATGGGCAATCTGGTCATATCCGAAAATATTGTAAGGAGGAGGAGAAGAAGAAGAAGAATAACTCTTCAGACAATGAGTCTTCTCAAAATGATGCGGATTCCTTCATTGCAGCCTTGGCAACTCAGGCATTAGATGATGTCTAGATGATTGACTCAGGTGCATCTTTTCACATGAAATCACACAGAGATTGGCTCACTAAGTATGAGAAGTATGATGGTGGAAAGGTGTACTTGGAAAGTGATTCAACTTTGGAGATTACTGGCAATGGAAGAGTCAAAATCCAATTCCTTGATGGGAGAATCAAAGGGATTGGTGATGTACTACACATATTAGGTTTGGCTCGTAACCCGCTTTCGGTCAATAACCTGAATGATGCTGGCGTGCAAGTTTATTTCTCGAGTGGAGGCTGTAAGATGAATAGAGGTGCAATGGTGATGGCTAAGGGTGTACACACAGGTACTCTGTACAAGATGGACACACATCTTGTTCAATGTAACAACATCTCTACAAAGTCAAGCAAAACTACTCGTGTAGAGAAGGAGAATGACACTCTTCTGGGTGCAAATTCCTTGGAGGTGGAACTCCCAACAGAGAAGACCATGTGTTGTGGCATCATAGATTCGGTCATATAGGTGAGAAAGGTTTAAAAACCTTGAAAAATAAAAATATGGTTGAAGGGCTTGTTGATTGCAACCTTGAGTTTGATTTTTGTGAGCATTACATTTATGGAAAGCAACATCGTGTTTCATTTTATTCGATTCCTCATAAATCTTCCGGTCTACTGGATTATGTTCATTATAATGTATTTGGTCCAGTGAATGTTCCTTCGTTATCGAAGTCTAGATATTATGTTTCTTTTATTGATGACTATTCGAGAAGGGCATTTGTATACTTTCTTAAGAGTAAAACAAAAGTGTTTAATCAATTTAAAGAGTTTAAAAATTTGGTAGAGAATCAAACTAGAAGGAAAATTAAATTCTTGAGGACAGATAATGGCAGTGAGTTTTGTTCTGTAGATATTGAAAGATACTGCAAAGACCATGAGATTAAAAGGCATAAAACTACGCCTTATAATACACAACAAAATGGAGTTGCTGAAAGGTTAAACATGATTCTAATGGGGTGATCCCACAATAGTGGTTTATAATTTTTGACCAAATTGGACACTGAAATTATTATTTTTAACTAAATCTTCACATTCAAGCACCTATAACGGCTAAACCATGAGGAATTTGAAGATGATGCAAACTAGAGTTTCATCACATTTTGTTTGTAGATTCTTAAAATATTTTTTTCAAAATTTTTGGAATCAGATTGCACTTCTTTTTCCATCTCCCATGAAAACTGGTTTTTTTTCAGAAAACAACATTTTTAAAAAGTGACGCACACCGTATAATGCATAACTTTTTTTCCATGAAGGATAAAATTCTAATTCAATCGAATTTAGATTTGTATCTCCAATATCTAGTGCTTCCACTTGGTTAGATAGTTTTTAATTGAATATTTTTTCTTTAATCAAGTTTTGAAGTCAAACCAATTACAATTCAAACATAGCGCAATCGTATAATGCGTAACTTTTTTTGTATATATTGAAATTATTATTTTTTTGTTGGATCAAGGACTTCAATATCCAGTGCACTCATATTTTTCAATTTATTTTTTGATAATTTGCTATTTTTCCACATGTGCAAAACAAAGACCTTCATTTTTGATTAAAAAACTATGTTTAATAAAACTAAAAAAAAACAAATACATAATAAAACCAAAACATGTTAAAATTATATTCGTTGGATAGCTTGTTCTGAGGACTACCTGATTCTAGCTGGGTTTGTGAAGAATCCTCCATTTTCATCCTCAACCCGAGCTTTGAAGCATAAAAAAATAGACTTTTTTTGTGTTTTAGGGGGAGAATGAGGAATAAGGGGGATTCGTACAAACCCCTAGGGGTTCGCTTGAACTAGGGTTCACTTGAACCCTAGTTTGAGCGAACCACCCTTCAATATGCATTTCCTTCTATTTTTTTGGGTGGGAAATGTGAGCCCAGTAATTAATGGGTTCGCTCAAACCCTAGTTCGGGTGGAACCCCTTTTGGGTTCAGTCGAACTTGTAGGTTCATTCCAACCCCTAAAACCAATATTTGTACCATGGGGTGATTTTTTCTTAGTTTTCCTTCCTCCATCAAATTGTGAACCACTATTGTGGTTTCACGCAATAGAAAGAGTGAGGAGTATGTTGAGCAATTGGTCTAGAGTACAAGTTATGGGTTGAGGCTGTGGCTACAACATGTTACTTGGTAAATCGTTCACCTTGCTCAGCTCTTGTTGATAAAACACCTTTGGAAGCATGGTCTTGTAAGAAGCCCTCTCTGAGACATATTTGTGTCTTTGGCTGTGAGGCATATGCATATGTGCCAAATGAGAAAAGATCAAAGTTGGAGAACAAGGTTGTTAAATGTATCTTCATCAGCTATGGCATTGGTGTGAAAGGATTTTGTACATCAGAAGAGTAATCTTTCATGAGATGAAGCCTTCAGTAGTTGATCCGCAGTTAGAGACAGATAAAAGGGAAAAGAAGAATGATGTAGTTGAAATTCCTCGAACTCCAAAAAAAGAGGAACTACACAGTGTACCTGAAATTGAGGAGAGTTCTAGCAGCTATGAGATTTTTGAAGAAAAACAAAAACAACCTCAGTCTATGAGGAGGTCTACACATGAAAGCATCACCCTGATAGGTATGGATTTTCTATGTTGGATTCAAATTGTGCCTATGCTTTGATTACTAGCACTGATGAGCCTAGGATTGTGAAATATGTGATTAATATGTCTGATTCAAATTCCTCGTTGGAAGCCATGAATGAAGAAATGGAATCATTGAAGAAGAATTAAACTTGAGATTTGGTACCTTTTCCTGAAGGGAGAAAACTTGTTGGCTGTAAATGGGTATTTAAGAAGAAGACTAGTTTGGATGGCAGTGTTGAAAAGTATAAAGCAAGGTTGGTTGCAAAGGGATATTCCCAGGTGGAGGGAATTGATTATGGAGAAATATTTTCTCCTATAGCTAAGCTGACATCTATCAAATTTATTTTATCACTTGTAGCCATGTATGACTTAGAGATCGAGAAAATAATGTCACTTGACAGCGTTTCTCCATGGAGAGCTGGAAGAAGAAATTTATATGTCCCAGCCAGAGCATTTCGTTGAAAAAGGTAAAGAAAGACTGGTTTACAAGTTAAAGAAATATTTTTATGGTTTGAAACAATCGCCTAGAATGTGGTACCAAAATTTTGACACCTTTGTGTTGTCGTTTGGATTTGTGAGATCAAAATTTGATCATGTGCTTATTATTACTCTTTACGTGGATTATATGTTGTTCATAGCAAATAGTAAGACTATGATTTATGATCTTAAGTCTCAATTGTCTACAAAGTTTAAAATGAAAGATCTAGGTGCATCAAGGTATATTCTAGGGATGGAAATAAAAAGGGATAGAGAAAATGGAAAACTTTGGCTTAGCCAGAGTAAGTATATCAATACTGTCCTAGAGAGATTTGGAGTGATTGATTGCAAGCAACTAGTTGCTCTAGTGTTGCAAGGAACAAAGTTATCTATTGAAGAATGTCCAAAGTCTTATGTTGAGATGGAGGACATGACCAAGGTACCGTATGCAAGTTTTGTTAGCAGTTTGATAAATGCAATGGTTTGTGCTAGGCTAAACATTGCCCAAGCAGTGGGAGTTCTTAGTCGGTTATGGCTAACCCAAGAAGGCCGCATTGGGATGTTGTGAAGAGGTTTTTCAGATATTTGAAAGGTACCTCAAAGTTTGTTCTATGTTATCATGGAAACTCAATGAGATCACAAAGATCTCTTAGCATTTGTGGGTATGTGGATTCTGATTGGGAAAGGGATATTGACAACAAAAGATCCATCAGTGGATACGATTTCATATTATTTGGTGGAGCAGTGAGTTGGATGAGCAAGTGACATGTTGTAGTCACTTTATCTACTATAGAGGCATAGTATATGACAGCAACACACACCTGCAAAGAAGTAATTTGGCTTAGGTGTTTATGTTCAAATATCAGGTTTAATGTAGGGAAAATTATGATTTTTTGTGACAGTTAGAGTGCTATTTATTTGGCAAAAAACCCCACGTTGCATGCCAAGACGAAGCACATTGACATGTACAGTATCATTTCATTCATGATATGGTGGATGATGGAAAGGTTAATATGGAAAAAGGTGGATACTTTGAAGAATGTCATTGATGCATTGAAAAATCCTATGAGCACATACAAGTAAAGGTGGTGTGTTAGTTCCATGGGCCTCAGGGCCTATGATCATCATTAAGTTTGATTTTGGAGAAAGCCATTAAGTCTTTGTCAAGTGGGATCTTGTTTGAAAATGTGCCTCAACTTGCTGGCTTGAACCTCTATTAAAGACTTGGTAATTTCCCCTTGGAGTTCATGACTTTACCTCCATATTGCTAGGTGTTTGTGGAAGAGGTGTGGTAGCATGGTTTACCTCCATACCACGGGGGTCTCTTGGTTGTCTAGCGGTGGCCTGGTGTTACTGCCATACTACAAGAGACTTCATACTGCCTGGTGGTATTGTGGTGATACCGACATACTTCAAGATCCTTTATGTAGAGGCACGGTACTGTGGTGATACCGTCATACTGTGAGAAACTTCATCTTGACGAGTGGTAACGCGGGGCACCATCTTTCTCGAGGGTCCTTTGGTTTTCTGGCGATTGTGTGATGGCATCGCCATATTGAGGGTGTCTACAAGCTCTAACACGATAGTGCGATGTATACCGCCATGTCGTGAGGGCTTTCTAACTCGTTGAGCAGTAGCACGATACACCGCCTTAGCTTGGGGGTCTTCTAGATGATGAGCAGTGGTGCGATGGAAAGGAGCACAAGGAAAAAATAACTGCTTGGTGCGATAGTCAAGGCGATGGATGAATGATGTGTCGACATGTGGCACAATGTCATTTTTTAATTTCACATTGCTATTATAAATCAATAATCATTGGACGAAAGATTTATCTTTTGATAGCAATATATTTGCATTAAATGTGTTGTCTCGGGGTTGACAGAGTGCAAATATGGCAATATTTTCTGTAACCAACAATTTAATTTTGGGTGGTCCGATGTGTGCTACAGGGCAGTGTAATCAAAGATGAAGAAAGCTTATCGATGAAGCAAGTAATTAAATATACCCTAATGGTTGTTGGAGAAAAAAGGTAGAGTGTGAATTCATTCTATTCTTTACAAGAATTGTAATAGTGAGTGTATGTAATGAACTAAATTCTACGATTGGAGGTCGACCAAGGGTATGCTGCTATGAGCTAACATCTGATAGTGAAGCTTGTAACTCTGTATGTAATTGTTTTATTGTAATTCAAAGTGACTTTACTTAGTGTGGTGGGTTTTTATCCCATAAGGGTTTTCCCACGTATATCTGGTGTTATCTTTGTGTGTGTGATTTACTTTTGTCTCTCCTGTTGTTCTATGAATGTGCATCTCAAATGTATGAAATTTGTTAAGTGAGGTTTCTTTGTACTTCTCTTCTTAGGATTTTGCATTAGAAAGGCATTTTTTGTACTGTTGTCTTCCCTTACATTTGGTTTTAATGAACCTAAAGGGTGTTCGCTTGAATCGCCCTTCGAGCGAACCTATTTAATGTTGGGTCCCACCATATTCCACATTTCTCAGAGTGGAAAACAAAGGAAAAATTAGTTGAGAGGGGGGTTCACTCGAACCCTAGGTTGAGAAAACCTCCAAGGGGGGTTTTCTCAAACCTAGATTCATTTGAACCCCCCTGTTTGCCCCCTTCTCCCCCTCTGACACCAAATTTTTCTAGAATTTTTCCCTTCAAAGCTTGAGTTGAGGATGAGAATGGACGAGACTTCAGAGACCCAACTGGATGATGGTAGTCCTCAGAACAAGCTATCCAATGAATATAATTTTAATAAATGCTTTGATTTTATTATGTATTTATTTTTTTAGTTTGATTAAACAAAGGTTTTTCACCGAAAATAAAGCTCTTTGTTCTGCACATGTGGAAAAATAGCAGATTATGATTTTTTTTTTGAAAAATATCAATGTACTAGATATTAAAATCATTGATCCACAAAAAAAAAAAAAATCGATACATACAAAAAATATTATGTTTTATACAATCTACCTATGTCTAAACTGTAATTGGTTTGACTTCAAAACTTGATTAAGGAAAAAATATTCAATAAAACACTATGAAACCAAATGAAAGCACTAAATATAGTAGTTACAAATCTAAATTCAAAAAATATTAGAATTTTATCCTTCATGGAAAAAAAGTTATGTTGTATACGGTGAACATCACTCCTTAAAAACTCCTTAAAAATGGTGTTTACTAAAAAAACTAGTTTTCAAAGGAGATGGAAAAAGAAGTGCAATTTGATTCCATTTAAAAATATATATATATATATATATTTAGAATCTACAGATAAAATGTCACAAATCACTAGTTTGCATCATCTTCAAATTCCTCACGGTTTAGCCGTTATAGGTGTCTGAAAGTGAAGATTTAGTTAGAAAAAATCAATTCAGTGTCCAGTTTGGCCAAAAATTGTAAACTAGTATTGTGGGATCACTCTCCAAGATTACCCATAAATATGATGTGATGGCACATTCAAAAATTATATATAAAGAAATAAACAATACCATACTGACACATAATTTACATGGAGAATCCCTTTCAAGAAAACATCCACACCCAAAGAGATCCAAAGATGATGAAAGAGCGTCCAAAGGTGAGCACTATTGCATCACCCAAGAAAAATTGTTAAATTTCTATTAAGTTTAGTTAATTTTTGTGAGGCTTATTTCCTCTAAAAAGTCCTAAAAGGACTAAATTTGTAGAGTTTTTAGGTTTAGAAATTTTGCATTTGAGCATGTAAGGACCTAAAATTTTATCCAAAGATCCAAAATTAAAAATCACAAAGTATGAATAAGTTTCAATTGGAGATTAAGCCTAGAATTCAATATATTAAATATTTAATCTTCCATAAGTCTTATAATATTATTTTAAATTGAGTGTTGAGGCTTCAAACAATGTTTTGAGGCCTCAGAAGTTGGAAAACTGTTATAGATTTCTTTGAGCCCTTTAATTTAAAAAACAATGAACCTAATTGGGAACTTGAATATCAAAACTTATGGCTCCTAGAACTTGTGCTAATTTTTGGAGAGAAATTAAAAAAAATCAAAATACACTTGGGGTGCCAAAGCCCATTTAAGGCATGTTTTTAACTTTTTTCAAGTTAGGTAAAAAGAAGGGAAAAGTGCCACATCATTAAAAGGTTAAAGGGGAAAATCATATTTAGTCTTGGGAAGCTACTAAGAGCCAAGAAGCTCTAGAAGCAAGGGGAATGAAGTTGTAATATGTTGCAACCTATTGCATGTTTCATTTCATATTTCTATTATGCAATAAATCATATTTTCAATAAATAAATAGATATTTTCATGTATGAGATCTATGTTGTTGTGTGTTTTTTGAGGTAACCCCTATCAAAACATTGTATTAAACTTAAAAAGAGTCTACAAAATTATAACTTCTATCTCATAATTTCAACAACACTTTGTTACTTCAACAACCTACAAAAACAACATAGCTTCTACTAACATAAGTCTTAAATTTATAGAAGAGATAGGATGAGAATACCAATGTGGTATCTCAAAACAAGGGTCAAATCCACATGCAAAAAAACCTATGCCCCACCTCCTATAAATCTTTCCAACTTAGTAAAAAATCACAAATGATGATGCATGGTCTTAACATGGGTGCCTAATCCACAACCAATCCTAATTGGTCAACTGTAAGTGCTCCATTACTCTTTGATGACTTTGATGGGTAACATGCATAACATGCAAACTGTAGATCTTCAATATAAACTATAAAATCAAGTTAGATCAATATATAAACCCAAACATTCTAATAAAGAATAGACTCAGATAGAGTATTATTAAATCTAAAAAATCTAAAATAAGAAATGAAATCTAAGCCTGAATCTCCATTGTGATAACATAAATATGCTCTTAGATGAAATGTAGGTTACCAAAATCGATAACATATACTAAAATGATCATTCAAAAACCCTTGGAAATAAAAGATGAAGGGATTGATTTATATATTTTTTGAGAGGAACATGAACAATGAAGATTTAATCTCAATTGATGGTTGATATTGAATGAGAAGAGGTGAGGAATCATCACTGGATACGAATAGTCATATAAATGAGGATAATTATCTCTTATTATTTATTTATTTTGGATAAATAGGTGTGCATAGGGTAAAAGTAAAGATGACATATTGAGGGGGGTTACAAAAGAATCTTGGTTAGATATTTTGGATTTTATATTTTATTGAAAATAGATCATGGATATTTCGAGTGGATTTAAATAGGTACTAAAATAGATTTTTTAATTGTTTAATGGAGAAATTAATATTTGAAGATAATTATTTTATTAATAATTAGTAAATGAAAGGGGAACTTCGAAGGGTACTAAGGAATGGGAATACATTATGACAATAATATGGCATGGTAATCATATGTTGGAGCATCCTGCTACTCCCTAAGCTACTACCTAACCCTATCGAGTAAGTACCTCTTTGAAATGTGTGGTGTGTGGCCGCCTATTAGCCACTTGGTTTGTCTGTAGTATGGGAGGTGCTCACCATCATCCTCCCAAGCCTCTACTTGAATCCATGGCATCCAAATAGACTCTATCATATCATCAATGCCGTGTCGCCAAAGGTCCATCTCACCCATGTGGTGATGAGTCAACATGCCCTCGTATCTACAAAGCGTGGGATCTCTATTGTCTTGATCTCCATATTTGACTAGCCTCAACATTGCAATGTACTCCTGTTGGTTCCCAAAATTGAAAATTGCAAACCATAAGAGTGTGTCAGGCTCTATGATTAGGTTCAACAATGTTTTGGCCAAAGAATGAAATCCACCAAGATAGTTGGAATTCCCTACTCTTCAGGTTTTGCTAGACCTAGGAGGATAAACCCTTATAAATGTTATCTGCTATGGATTGATATTAAGCAAGGATTAAATGTGTTCTATGGAATTTCTTATCCCTTTCTCCCTATCTACTTCAATATGGCATAAAGGTTTGAAATAGATAACTTGAATGCTAAACTAACTATTATTTCTAACTACTACTCCTATAATTGAAAACTGTAAAGGTATGAATGAAGTTTTATGGAGCGTAGTTTTAAATGAAATTGATCAGTGTCTTATCCTATTGGGCAGTGGATTCAAGATGTATATGATATGTGTATCTTCCTTCTTGGCTTAACTCCGGGACCTCTTGCGGTGATGCGGAAAACACTTGTTGGCACCTCGTAAAAATTCTCAACTAGTTCAATGCATTTCCTTCGTACAATGAATCAATTTAATGGTGGTTTGAGCAGTTAATGAGAAGGCTCCTATCATCCGCTTTAAAGTAGTTCCCATCATTCCTCGGTGTTCTTGTTATCCATTTTTTTGTAGTGAGCTTTTCATGATAGCCTTGAGATACATAGAATCCACTAAATCAATCGTTTGGACTGTTATTCTTTTGAAGGTCCAAAATGACTGTGTCTCTGAGGATAGATGTTAATTCAATTCTCTTGCCTCGGTAACTCTTTATACATACTTCTAAGTCTCCCAAATGTTTTTTCTGGTATAGTGGACAACTCAAGTTCAAATGTGAAACCAAAGACACCGCAGGCATATTGTAAGGAATCTAGCACACCCTTGACCTCATCTTTGATCTGAGATCTTGCACAAAAATGTGAGCACATCCTGTTGAAACCATCAAGCCCGAGTCAAACCTGTCAAAGCACCACTGAGCTTAAATTTCGATGCAAAACACCAAAATCAGCCAAGCGAAGTGGTAATTCTCTATAAGATTGAACTCTGTTTCTTGAACATCAAGCAATGCCCTAGGCAATTCATAGGCTTATGTCCAAATTCCTGTTTTTAATGCCATGCCCACTTTCTCCAAATGAGCCTTTATGTTTTCATATTCATTTTCCATCTATGCTCATCTGCTCGATGTTTGATGCCATGCACTTTTCACATATTAACGACCAAATATTTGAGAAGCTTCTATTAACATACGATAATTCACCTTTCTAATTTCTGTAGTATTATACTATCCTTAATATCTCCAAAAATGACAATATACTTTCTAGTATTTCCTTATTAATAAACATGGCATCAAAAGCCTTAAACATCCTGGAGATGCAAGACTGCGCTAGTAATGTAGTATAGGCAGAAATTTCAACTTTCACACAAGTCAGACATCAAAGCTAAAAAAGTTATTATTTAGAATAAGCCTATTGAAAATTGCAAATGTTCGAGATGTATCCATCATGCACCATCTTCATAATTCTACTCCTTTTATTCACCTCACTAGAATTTTGAACAGTTAATTGCATTTGCTTGAAAGTTTCTAAATCCTCTACAACAAATCCATTCAATACATAAACATGGGATGCAACATATGTAACAATGAGGTGCGGTTTTGGATTTATTTTTTGTAAGCTTGAAGGGATGGGGGTGTAGCTATTAGCTTTTACTTCAACCCTTTGCATGCATGTCTTCGAAAGCCTTAAAAGTCTCACCACTAAACAAGTCGAGTAGAGTTGTCTTCTTGTTGATGATTTCACTTTTTCCTTCATTGTTTGCACTTTGACACTCAAAAGATTTGCGACCACTTTTTGAGAATGACATTTGTTTTCTCTCTTGACATGTGGTGTTGCTCATCTTTATTTGGATATTCTGACATATTGCAGGGAGTTTTCTAATGTCTTTTACAGACAGCTTCTAGCGGTCACATAATAAGTTCACCCAAAGGTATGTTCTTCTTATTCAGCCAAGCATTTCACCAAATGATTCCATGTTTTGTCATCTTGCCCCTTAAATGTCTCAAAGCCTTTATTGAGGTCCGCTCCTCCTCTTCCTTGACAAGATCTTTTGATTTGAACAATAAAGAAAAGTTATTTACTATAAGCTGCTTCCTCATGACGAAGTTTTCCTCCATGACCATACTAGCAAACGAAATCTAAAGAACTGACACTGATGAATACCACTCATACAATTATTCCATCAAAATCTGAAATGCATTCTAAACTGAAGTAGGTAGTCATCAAAACTGGCTTTTTGATTTTTTGCACTATGGCCAAAACAGGTCAGGTAGCCTCTAGAATCATCTTGGCAAACTAATCAAACGTTTTCTCAGAGCTACAAACACGCACTGACATGTTGATTGATGCTATGGGAGCATGGTTTCCAAATATAATTTCATGAATTAATCAAGATTGCATGATATTAGTGCTCAAAATAGTTCACCCAGACTTTTCTGAAACTGCACCTGTTAGAGAATCAACTAGATCTCCTCATGGAAAGCTGCCACTTGGGGGATTAGCTCATTTCAGTAAAATGAACATGTGTACATAAGGGTTTCTTACCAATCCATTCCCTTCACAAAATATTAAATGTGAAAGTTGACCCCTCTGAAACCTTTGAAACTGCAGACATCAAAAACTATGAAAATTCATTTTCTTTTCGCTTTGAAAAAAATATTAAATGGGATGTTGGGGCTTTGAGAATTGGCATGGAAGTAGATTAACATGGGGAAAATCTGAAACACCATTTGGTTCATCGTGAAAATCATCCAGTTCATAGATATTTTCCTTCAAAGTTGACTTCTGTGGCAGATTTAACACTGTGTAGACGGCAAACTTTTCCAGAACCCTCCAACTTGATGCTTCAAAACCTTGTCAAATCTAATCATAGGAGGCTGAAATCAGAGGCACATACTTATTTATGGGAGATAAGCATTCTTGTGAAATGATTTGGCATGAAACTAAATAGGCTTCAAGTTAAAATTTTCCAAAGGTGCATTTTTAAGTGTTGCAATCAAATTTCTTATCATGGACACTTCAAATTTTGCAAAAAAAAATGAAGTTTCCAACAACTCCATTGCCTAGATATGTAGAAGCATAACACCTACAAACAAGCTGGTAGCTCCTCTATATACCACTTGATGCATATTGTGGTATAGCTATGCTAGAATGTAGGATCTCCAAGAAAAGATGCAGGCCTCCTCTAGGATCCTCTCAAGGACCCTCACCCATCCAAGACTGAATCTCCTCAATCACCTATCTGGCTATGAGTGTTCTACAATGAGCCAAAGGGAACAAAGGTGTTGCAGAGGTAGTTGAGTATTTGATTCATCAAGTGTTGTATTATGAGGTTGCAACCTCTTTGTACAAGTGTTGTAATTGTGAGGGAGTTGTGAACTTCCTCTGGTTGAAGCCATTAAATTGAGTTGTAAATCTTGTTTATTTTTGTGAGGTTGGATTTGGATAGTAGCTTCAAGTAGTTTTCTCACTATGGTTTTTCCCTTGTAGGGTTTTCCATGTAAATTTGGTATTGTGGTTGTGTCCTTGTGCTTTGAATGCTTTATCTGGTTATAAGTTTGATTGATAAATTTTAATTGGATTAACTTGAGGGATATACTGATTCATCCCCTTGCCCCTTAGTATATCTATGTTTTCTAACAAATTGATGTCCCTTATAAATGCATAAGTATGGTATATATAGGAGGTAGCACTTGACTAGAATATGATTATCATATTGTGAATTGTGTTCTTATTGTATCCTTTTGGAGGTTTCCTCTTTCAAATTGGATTATTATTCTCAATTATTATAATTATTTGTGGCATATATCCAATTATATCCTTCTCTTGTGTAAGTAATTTCATTACATCCAAATTTTCTAGGTCTATTCATAATATTCTTTGACCAAAACATAACAATGATACTTATCATGGGAATGAATAAAACATGTTGTAAAATGAAAAAAACAACTCAAATACAGTAGAAATTAGTAGAAAATAAAGGCAAAGAGATTATGCCTACTTTTTTAGATGAGAAACCTCAAAACTGGCATCTACAAACTACTAGGAGATTGCAAACCAAAATTCATTAAATTTTAAGGCTAAGAATTCATCTACTAGAATTAATGTGCTCACCTCTAAGGATAAATATAGTGATATACTTAGTATTATTCTTAGGAATGAGAAGTCAAGGGTTTCACCTAGGATTAAGAAGTTCAAGGGCATGCCTATGATTTAGGATAACTCCATTATTTTTATTTTACATTAAAATTTATGGAGAAGATTTCATTATCCTTCCAAGTACTTCTCTAAAATATCACTTTGCTAGTTTGTTCACTAATACATCTGAAATTTACCTACAATTACAAATATTCTAAGATGAAACACTTGGAAAACAAAGGATTAAGGAGGGTTCTACCTTGGTCAACCCCTTGTGGGATTTCAAGATTGGATCCACATTACATTAACACTAATATAAATATACTAAACAAGTTCATACCAAGAAATAAAATATATTTGAAGCTCAAACTCTAAATCTTACTTGTATATTGGCAACTAGAAGGTGGTACAAGAAAAGTTAACAAAATAGGTCTTGGGAGATGGCAAGTACTATGAAAATGAAAAAAATGGTCACAATGATAGTATGAATGGAGGGTATCTAATGTGATACTAAGACACACTTGGATTGGATGAGATATTATGGTTTTTGAGGGAGGAACACAAGAAAAACCAAAAATAATTCTTCTATGGTTTGTAATTAGGATAGGGTGACGGGTGAAGAAAAAAAGGAAAGAAATATAAATAGAAGACTAAAAATATTATTCAAAACCAAAGAGCTAATATAAGGACTTGGGATCTAGGATGCAACATGAAAAACTAAAACTAAAGCTAAGATGACTTGAGCTTGCAATGGAGCTAGGAGAGGATCAATGAAGGAAAAGAATGGGAGGATTGAAGGAAATGGATGGTGAGGGATGTAACTCCTCCAAACATTGGATTCCATTCAAGGACATAAACATGTAAATGAAGGTTAAACATATAAATATAAACAATATTAAAGAGGCCTACCACACCAAGTGCCCTTATGAGAAAACGTGAGTCAACTTATATAGGGAGTTAGGAACATACATATAAGTGTCATGAGGGTCCTTCAAAGATTCCAACTAATGGTGAACATTCAAATGAGAGAAACTATTTGAATTTAAATAATTTTAAATGTAGAGATTGGGGTAAGTCCACAAAGTTGTGAGTTAATTAGGATGACATTTTAGAATGCATTTTCTCTCTTTCTTTTTTTTCTTTGCCTTTGTCTTTGTCTTTGTCGGTTAGGCAAACTATATACATGAAATAAAAACTTAAGTAATATTTCATACATATAGTTTTATGATGTTTGAGAGTGGTTTTGAATCTCTTGGAGTTATAATGAAAATTATAGTTTTTAGAAGATCTTATAATTTTTTCAAACAGTCAAATTTCAATAATCAACATGTCAAATTTTAGTAATCAAAAGGTCAAATTTCAGTATTTAGCAAGTTGTATCATCTTTCTCTCTCTATCTCACTCATTTTTTATCTTATTCTCTAAACCTACCTCTCTCACTACATCCATCCCTTTATCTAACTCTCTCGATCTCTCTCTTTCTCTCTCTCTCTCTTCCCTCTCTCTACTTCTCTCTATATCACCTCTCTCTCCCTCCTTCCATCTCTCTTTCCCTCTCTAATATTCTCTATCTCCATCTCTCTCCCCTTCCCTCTCTAATTATCTCTATCTCACCTCTCTCTCCCTCCCTCCTTCCCTCTCTAATTTTCTCTATCTCTCCCTCTCTCTACCTTCCTTCCACTCACCCTCCCTCTCTATTTCTCTCTCTCTAACCTATCCCCACATACCTCTTTCTATCTCCCTCCCTCCCTCCTTCCCTCTCTACTTATCTCTCTATTTTCTCCCTCCCTTCCTCCCCCTCTCTCTCTCTATCTTTGTCTTTGTCTTTTTCTCTATCTCTGTCTCTATCTCTATCTCTATCTTTGTCTTTGTCTTTGTCTTTATCTTTGTCTTTGTCTTTGTCTTTGTCTATATTTGTCTCTGTCTATCTATCTCTTTGTGTCTCTATGTCTTTGTCTCTCTGTCTCTATCTTTGTCTTTGTCTTTGTCTATATCTCTGTCCATAACTTTGTCTTTATCTCTATCTTTGTCTGTCTCTATCTTTGTCTTTGTCTCTCTGTCTTTGTCTATGTCTCTCTCTTTGTTTGTCTCTATCTCTATCTCTGTCTCTCTGTCTTTGTCTATGTCTCTCTCTTTGTCTTTGTCTCTCTCTATCTCTCTCTATCTCTGTCTCTTTCTGTCTCTGTCTCTCTTTATCTCTCTCTCTCTCTCCCCCTTCCTTCCTCCCTCCCACCTTTTCTCTCTACTTATCTCTATCTAACCTATCCCTCTATAACTCTTTCTCTCTCCCTCCCTCTCTCCTTCCCTCTCTCCACCTTCCTCCTCTCTCTACTTAACTCTCTATCACATCTCTCTATCACATCTCTC
>CM021109.1:23381481-23494293 GCA_007115665.2 Sequoiadendron giganteum | reverse complement strand
AGGTAGAGAGAGAGAGAGATGTATTATAAAAAGAGAAGTAGAGAGGGGAGGGATTGAGGGATAAAGAAAGAGGTATAGAGGGAATGTGATAGAGGGAGAGAGAGAGAGAGAGAGAGATGTGATATAAATATAAGTAGAGAGGGGAGGGAGTGAGGGAGAGAGAAAAAGGTATAGAGGGAATGAGTGATAGAGGGAGAGAGAGAGAGAGATGTGATATAAAGAGAGGTAGAGAGTAGAGAGGGGAGGGAGTGAGGGAGAGAGAAAGAGGTATAGAGGGAATGAGTGATAGAGGCAGATGTAGGGATGGGGAGAGAGAGGAGAGATGGAGAGAAATAGAAAGAAAGAAGTAGGTAGAGAGATGGAGGGGGAGATAGAGATAAGTAGAGTTAGAAGGAGATAGGGAGGGAGAGGTAGGGAGGGTGGGAGAGAGGTGAGAGAGAGAGAGAAGAGAGTGTTGGATGGAGAGGTAGATAGAGAGAGGGAGATGGGATATAGAGGTATAGAGGTAGGTAGAGAGAGGGAGATGGGAGATAGAGGTAGATAGGTAGAGAGGTAGGTAGAGAGAGTGGTAGGGAGTTATAAAGGGAGAGGTAGGTATAGAGATGGAGAGGTAGATATAGTGAGGGAGGTGGGAGATAGATAGGGAAGGAAAGAGGGAGGGATAGATATGGAAGGAGGGAGAGATAGGGAGGGAGGGAGAGAGGTGTGTGTGTGCGAGAGAGACAAAGAGAGAGAGAAGTTGAAAAGTAGAGAGATGGAGAGGGGAGATAGAGGTAGAGAGGTAGAGAGAGTTGTAGGGAGTTCTAGAGGGAGGGGTAGGTAGAGATATGGATAGGGGATATAGAGAGAAGTAGGGGAGAGAGAGGGGCGAGGAGGGAGGGAGAGAGAGGTGATATAGAGATAAGTAGAGAGGAAGGGGTAGAATTAGGGAGAGAGATCGAGGTGAGATAGATAGATAGATAGAGAGAGGTATGGATGGAGAGAGAGGTGATAAAGAGAAAAAGAGAGAGAGGTAGGTAGAGAGAGGGATGAGTAGATAGAGAGAAGTACAAAGGGAAGAAGATAGGGAGGGAGAGAGAGGGAGGGAGGGAGAGAGAGAGGTGAGATAGAGAGAGAGAGGAGGAGGGAGGGTGGGAGTGAGAGAGGGGAGGGAGGGCGAGGTAAAGACCTAGATATGTGATATAGATAGAAGTAGAGAGAGAGAGGAGGAGGGAGCGTGGGAGCGAGAGAGGGGAGGGAGGGCGAGGTAAAGACCTGGATATGTGATATAGATAGAAGTAGAGAGATAGAGAGGAGGAGGGAGGGTGAGAGCGAGAGAGGGGAGGGAGGGCAAGGTAAAGACCTAGATATGTGATATAGATAGAAGTAGAGAGAGAGAGAAGTCAAAGAGAGGTGATAGAGAGATGTGATAGGGAGAGAAGTAGAGAGGGAAGGAGGAAGTTGGAGAGATCAAAAGAGAAAAGGAGAGGGGGAGCAAGAGAGAAAGAGATATAGATTTCAAACATCGGAAAAAAATGATGACAATAAGTTTATTATCTAAACCTAAGATCAATTCCACTCTTCCAAGGGTTATGTAAATCAACAAGGTGAATAGATTGAATTTCAACCTACAAGATGAGCTAATAAGACCTGGATCTAATCCTTTTGAGTCTTAGAAATGAATTGGAAATGATTTGAAATGATTAACCTAATTGAACTATATGACCTAATATAAAAATTGCAATATCCCAAAGATAAATAGATGGAAACAATAATTAATAGGAAGATCTAAGAGAGGCAAAGTGATGTGTACCTATCACAACTAGTTGATTAAGCATGCAAAGAGGGATTCAAATTCATAGGAGCGTATGGGTCTTTGCTGGGGGGTCCTAAAACTGATTTTATTGTCCTTTGATGTTGGATATGAGCTCATAATTCTTGGTGCAAAATTATTGGAATGTCATTGGTAAATTTTGTAAGTGAGTTTTGATGGCTTGACAAATTTGATGACAATAAATGAAAAAATGAATTAATAGGCTTCAAAATTTCCTTGATCCTCCTCAAACCTATAACCTGCACATTCACAAAGAGAAGAGGTGTTGGGCCATTTAGGGGCTTTCCTCAATCAAACCCTGTGTAAGTGTTTCCACTTCCACAATGGCAATATCAATGATAAGTGGATAATTGAAAGGAAGGAATGGTGAAATCACAAAGTTCTACAACTCAACACCCTTCAATGGCTTCCTTGAAGGATTGAAGTCATGCACATCACTTAAAGGTCTTGGATATTTCTTGCTTGGATTCTTGAATGCTTTAGAGACCTACAACAAGGGTTAGCCTTCACAAAACATGAACACAAATAAAATTTGACACGATGTTGGATCTTGAATTGTTGCTATAATGCTTTGAAATGTTGCTCTTGACTTGATAAATAGTGATCTTGATCATAAGTTTACTAATATTTTTATAGACAACTCTTTTTAGATTTCAATTGATAAAATAACTCGTTATTTATATGCAATTGTTCTAATTTCTCAAAAAAATTAGATTCCAAAAGCTGACACTTGAAATTTGAATTTCGGATGTTAATATTATGCCAACAACATATTTGAATTTGGGTCCTAGATAAGAAGGGGGGCCCCATTCACCCATGGGAAAATGGGTCCTAGCCCAAATTTCTAAGACACACTTAGCTGAAAGAAAAATAACAGTTGACTACATTTATTTACTACGCTTACAATCTTTTAGAAAATAGTAAAAATTAGGCCTTGGAATGCATAATTTAGAAAACTAGGAGATTAATTAAGTTCAATATGAAGACACTAAATATTGTCCTAGGCCTGCGACTGTTATTTTGTTAATAAATCTTCAATCATTTTCCGTCTTATTCTTCATAATTAAATAATTTTTAATTATTTAATTATTTTCTAAAGTCATAAGTCTTCTATTAATTAAATAATTCTAATTATTTAATTAATTCATTTCTATCTTTATTCTTTTGGAAAATTGTGCCTTAATCTCGCTAGCTTGTATTGCATTTGTCGAAGGACTTCATGTGTTCAACTTATTCCTTGTCGTTGAGACTCTGTCTAGTCAGTGGGACTCCTGGGGGTGTTTTAGCGATGGCCCGACGGGTTTGGCTTGTTGGCATGCTTTATCGACTAGCAATCACTATCGGTGGAAGAATTTGTGTTGTTCCACCAATTTGCCGATGCGGCAAGCTTTGGCTTCATCGATAGAGTGTTCTCATAATAGCGGGTGACATTTAATGTCTCACCGATATGCCGATAATGTGTTGAGCGGTTGAAGTGGGACCAAGCGGCGGTGAACCTGGTCAACGAATGCAGTGGATTTGATCCGATAGTGCTCGTCGCGTTCCACACTCATTTGAGGCAAGTACCAACGAAATATTTTGAGTCGAGCAAAATAGCATCAACGTGTGACACCTATCGGCTTGATCAATAGTGTTCGCAGTGGAAGGATGGTGGGTCTCGAGTAACTCATGCAGGGTATGTTGACTTTGGCCACGTGTCATTGTTTCGGGGAAACTCCCTAGGAATATGGCAGATCCTTTATTGATTCCCCAAAACTGCTTCAATGGCATACACGTGGCGTTGTGGGTCCCGATAGAGACTTATGTAGAGTGGGAGAGTGCTAGACGTGTGTTAGTATCAGAAGCTAGTTCCAGGTGGGCTTGAGGGAATATTGGAGATCCCCTCCTCGATGCCCTGGAAGTCCAAGAGTGGTGGACGCATGTATCGATGGGCCCGCTACGGTGATGGTCGATGTTAGCAAAGGCGGTTTCCTCCTGACTGCATATTTTTTTCTGGATTTTGGCGATTGAATGGCTAACTGCCATACCTTGAGTGCTTTTGCTTTTTCTTGCGGTTGTGCTATTGACCGCCTAGCCTCAGAGGTTTGTCGAATGGCTAGTGATGGAGCTCAGGGCTTGGTTGACCGATCTACTCGACTTTCAAGTAGTGGATGAAAGGAATCACAACACGTGGCGTGATCTCATTCATTGATTTACATCGTTGTTGCAAATCAATGGCTAGTGACCAAAAGCATGGGCGCTTGTCTCGAGGGTTTGATTAGAGTGCAAATTTATTGTAGGGCGGCTCGATGTCTGCTGCAAAGGGCGGTGCATACAACCTAAGACAGTGAAGCTTGTCGGTGGGGTAATTAGTACCCTGATGGCCGTTGGTTGAATAGGACAACAGAGGTCGGTAAATCAAGGGTTTAGAGATCAAACGACTGGTGATCAGATGATCGGTGAGATTAGATCAAGTAGAACATATTTTGTGTGTTCGAGCGGTATGCGCAGAGCATTGTAACCACAAACACTGAGACACACAGAACTGAGAAGATGTAAAACTGAGAGGTCGTGAGGCTGTACTGGCCAAAAGGTTGACTGATCGAGTGGGCTCGTGACATGAAATGAATCTTCACTGTATGTCATGTGAGGACATTGTAATAGTGCGAGTATCAGATCTATGTTGTTTCCTATATTCTCTAGATGAACTAGATGTACCTCCTATAAAGGCCATGAGGTTGAGATTGTATTGTGACTTTGTTTGTTTCTGAATAATACAATGGCTCGATCTTTTGGAGGGTGGGGTTTTTCACTCGAAAGGGTTTTCCCCATGTAAATCCATGTGCTCATTAGTTTGTCTTCCATACTGTTATATTCTCTGTTTTGAATATGTGTATGTGTTGAATATGTTATTTTTCTGCATGTACTTTTCTCAAAAGGATTAATGGGGGAACAATTGTGCCTATTTCCACTTTATGGCATGGTGGTTTTGTGTCTTTGGGGTGATTTGAAGAAATAAATCACTAAGGAACTACTATTCTTAGATGACCCATTTCTTCCCCATCAAGTGGTATTAGAGCCTTCTTCCAAGATTCTCTTATGCTTGCATGTGCAGGTTTGTGAGTTGTATGTACTTGCATGAACTCACTTGTGTCTTACGTGTGCTTGCATGTTATTGCATGAAAGAGTTCCTAGTGTTTTGGTTCTGTGGATTTCTTTTGTAAATATTTCTTAGCCTAGCAAGTGTGAGGAGATCTGAAGGAGCTAGCTGATGATTTATCCTTTGGTGAGTGAAATTTCTTGCTCTTTTTGAGACAACACGTAGCATGAAAGACATAGGAGAAAGTGGAGTTGATCATAGTGTGATGATGTGGTATGAGGCTTCTATTTGGTAGCGAATGATCCTAATGCAAGGGGTGTGAGTCTATGCTTGTGGTTGTGTTGTAGCAGAGTGTGGTTCATATTGGGTGTTTGTGTGAGAGGCTCCCTAATGGTATGGAGATTCTTGGGTTGGTATTCAGTCATGGAGTATTGTGCTTGTGCTAGGTGTTTTGACTTAGCATTGAAGGTGTTGTTCTCTGTTACCCTGATTGCATGAAGGCTATGAAGCTAATCTTTGGGTGGTTTGGAAACTTCTAAATAGCCTGGATCTCTCGAATGGTTGTGCATGGTTGTGGTTTTTGAATTAGTTTGAAATGGTCCTAGAATTCATGTACTAATTGTACCTTGTACTTGCATGGTTCATTTTCATGTCCTTTGGCTCTGAAGGTTTTCTATAAATTTTCCTAAAAATTCTATGATGCATATTCATGTTATCTTTTCATTGTTCTGGTAAACCATGATGGTTATGTGCACACTCTTGGCTCATCTAGATGTGCAATGGATATGGATGTGCATGGGTGTTTTGGAAAAATGTTGGTGGTTTTGCAGGTTTTGCACGGTCAAGGAAAACTTGTGGTTATGTGGAGTTGTTGTTAAGCTATTTCTTAGACCCTGGATTTTGGGGTGTTGTTGGATGAGATAGTTGCAATTCAACATGGTTTGAGGAGGTGTGATGTCTTCTCTACATGGGAGTTTTGGTATGTGATTTATCATTTAGAATTCTCATGGTGTTTCTTGTTGGTTTCCTAGACTATGGTGCTTGATTTGTGGACATGATTTTAAAATCGGATTTGGTTTTGATCTGGTGTTTGAGTCAAGTTTGTCTACATTGTTGTTCTCTTTGAGATCTTAGTTTTGTAGTTTCCAATGCGATGATAGATTTGTAGGCTTCATTGATTGGATCTACTAGTTGAGGATATTGTGGGTTGTTTTTACCTACATGTTTTCTATGGGACAACGTAGAAGTGGAATGTCAATATCCACGAGGTTGTTTCAATGTTGATGTAGATTTGTTAGCTGGCCTTATCTATGGTCACTTATGCATTGGTGTGGCTTCTTTGAGATGAGAGGAAGGATAGTGTTGAGTACCTGAATAGTCGATTATGGGGACTTGTAGCATGTGTATCACGATGTCATGGATGGCTTGGGTACACTAGTTTAGAGTAAGAATTTTACAGTGATGGAGTGGTCTGCGTGGTTTGGAGATCTTGGTGTTGTTTGGCATTGTTGTTAGATAGACATGTTGTCGATTGTACCTGGAGGCATTTTAGGTCAACAAAAATATGGTCATGATGCTTGGAAAGCTCGATGTCATGGTTTAGTGGGAGCTTTAGCAATGACTATGGATTCATCACTTGGTGGTGAATGATCCTCTTTGGTGTTGCAGATGTTACTAGGAGGGACTCTTATATCCTGTTGTTGTAGAAGATCTCTTTCACATCTACATGGACACTACTCGAGGACATGCAAAATCTTGGATCCATGGAGGAATCTTGCGAGTTTTTGTTGAGGTGCTGGTGGTGCTTGACAGGTGATGGTTTAGATTTTTTTTGCTTGATGTCATGTATACTCGTGCTTGGGCATTAGAGTTTTGGCTTGTTGTGTTGCTCTCAAAACCTTAATTTGTTCACTGTAACCATGGTGGGATGGTAAGATCATGGTGTCATGACAATTCCCTGGTTTGGAATATTGGAGCTTTAAAAATGGTCTAGAAATTCTCTTTGTTTTGAGTACATTGGTCATATGATTGAGAACTTCATGTTAAGTGTAGTAATGCATGATTTAATTTTAGCATGAGATGATCAGTTTTCGATGCTCATGGATACATGGAGAATAAGGTGAGGTTGTGATTCTCATGAGATGAGAAATGTTTTGTTTACAGCTGAAAGTTTGAGTAGCCTACACCTTGGTTGGACGTGAGTTTAACAGAGACCAAGGAGGAGATTTCTCTTGGATGACTCATGGTGGCTTGTATATCTTGGAGGAGCATTTCATTTTTCCACTCTTGGTCTGCTCGACAGTAAAGTTATTTTGAGAGGTATTTTCCCATTAATATTTTAGAGGTGTTTTATGCTTTCTTTCATGATATGGATCTTGAATTGTTGTTTTAAGATTCTAGAGGATTCATAGTGGAAGGTGGACAACATAGTTTATCTCCTTGTTCTTTTGAGAACTGGTAGGAAATAGGTATATGGGCTAGTTTGATCTTCTTTGAGATGTTTTCGTTTGGGACGTGAAGGAGATCATACTTGACACAATTGAAATTTAGAAGTGTGTGTAGGAGGGCATGTTTTGTTTGCAGGTTTGCATATCATTGTGGATGTTCCTTGGCACTACATGGTTATGCTGTTCTATGTTGTTGTTAGTAGACTTGGTATTCCTTGATCACTTGTGATGGTTCCTTGTTTGGTGGGATCTTAACGAAGAGACATGTTGAATGCGCTCATTCGAGTTTTGCATTCATTTGGATATTGCCCATGTAGTGGGAGCTCCTGGATCTGTTTGGTCTTCTTGACTGGTTGGCATATGGTGCTTATATTCTATAGTTGATGGGTGGATATGAGATGGCATGATTTTACTGATGTGGATACCTTAGAGGTATGGGTGATTGGATGCATTAGTACGTGTTGTGGGTGCTACTTTTAGTCACGTGTGTTTGATCAGTTGGATGGGAGCAGTCAGTTTCGTGGTTGCTATTCTAGCTGATGTTTTATCTTGTTTTGGAGAATGAATTCATGTTTGTGTTCACGATTAGAGAGCTTTGAAGTTGTTGCAGTGTTGCTTTTGTATGGATAGTGAGCACAGTGGAGTGGTGGTAGTCCGATCCCTTTGTTGTCTGAAGGATTTGATGCTTGTTTTTCGAGACTAGTTCAATTTTTCCCAGGCTTGTTCCTTTTTCCTGTGAAGGATGGTTGGAATTGTTGCCCATGTTAGTGGACATCTTGAATGTCGTTTCACGTGTCTTGGTTGGAGCACGAAAGAATTGTGGAATATTTTTTTGCTCAGGTTCTGGAGGAAGCCAACAACTCTTCGTCAAGTGGGATATTGTTGGAAAATTGTGCCTCAATCTTGCTGACTTGTATCGCATTGGTCCAAGGACTTCATGTCTTAAACTTATTCCTTGTCACTGAGACTTTTTCTGGTTGGTGGGACTCCTGGGGATGTTCTGACGATGTCTTGATGGGTCTGGCTTAGCGGCATGCTTTATCGGCTGGCGATCCCTATTGGCGGAAGACTTTGTGTTGTTCCACCGATGTGTCGATGTGGTGAGCTTTGGTTTCATCGGTAGAGTGTTCTCATATCGGCAGGTGACATTTCATGTCCCACTGATATGTCGATAATGTGTTGAGCGGTTGAAGTGGGACCAAGCAGTGATGAACCTGGTCAATGGTTGTGGTGGAGTTGATCCGGTGACACTCGTCGCATTCAGAACTCATTTGAGACAAGTACCGACAAAATATTTTGAGTCGAGTGGAATAGAACAATGTGTGACAGCTATCAGATTGATCAACGGTGTTCACAGTGGAAGGATGGTGGGTTTTGAGTAGCTCATGCATGGTGTTCTGGCTTCATCAACGTGTTGTTGTTTCAAGGAAAATCCTTGGGAATATGGTTGATGCATTATTGATTCCCTGAAACTGCTTCAACGATGTACATGCGGCTTTGTGGGTCCCAATAGAGACTTATAAAGAGTACGAGAGTGTTGGACGAATGTCAGCATCGAAAACCAGTTTTGGGTGGGCTCGAGGGAATATTGAAGATTCCCTCATTGATGCCTTGGAAGTCCACGAGCGGTGGACGTGTGTCTCGGTGGGCTTGGCTACGACGATGGTCGGTGTTAGCGAAGGTGGTTTCCTCCTGACCACATATTTTTTGTTGGTTGTTGGTGGTTGAATGGCTAACCGTCGTACCTTGATGGCCTTGCCTTTGAATTGCAGTTGTGATGTTGACCACCTAACCTTAGAGGTTTGACGGATGGCTAGCGATGGAGCTCAGGGCTTGGTTGACTGAATGGCATCACGACACATGGCATGATCTCATTCCCTGATTTACATCACTATTGCAAATCAATGACTAGTGACCGAAATCTTGGGCTCTTGTCTCATGGTTTGATCAGAGTGCAAATTTATTGCAAGGTGACTCGATGTCTATTGCAAGGGTTGTGCATGCAAACTGTGATGGTGAAGCTTGTTGGCGGGGTAATTAGTACCCTGATGGTCATTGGTTGAATAGGATGACAGAGGTCAGTAGATCAAGGGTTTAGATATCGAATGACTAGTGATCAGATGATTGGTGAGATCTGATCAAGTAGAGAAGAGTGTCTGTGTTTGAGCGGTATGCGCAGAGCATTGTAACCGTGAACACTGAGACATACAGAACTGAGAAGATGTGAGCCTGAGAGGCCGTGAGGTTGTACTAGCTGAAAGGCTGACTAATCGAGTGGGTTGGTGACATGAAATGAATCTTCATTGTATGTCGTGTTAGGACATTGTAACAATGCAAGGATTCAGATCTATGTTGTTGCCTGTATTCTCTAGATGAACAAGACGTAACTCTTGTAAAAGCCATGAGCCTGAGATTGTATTGTAACTATGTTTGTTGCTGAATAATACAATGGTTCGATCTTTTGGAGGGTGGGGTTTTTTACCCGAAAGGGTTTTCCCCATGTAAATTTGTGTGCTCATTAGTTTGTCTTCCATGTTGTTAGATTTTGTTTTTGAATCTATGTATGTGTTGAATCTGTTATTTATTTGCATGTACTTTTCTCAGAAGGATTAATGGGAGAACAACTGTGCCTGTTTCCGCTTTATGGCATAGTGATTTTGTGTCTTTGAGGTGATTTGAAGAAATAAATCAGTAAGTCACTACTGTTCTTAGATATTTCGTTCTAAGATGACCTGTTCCTTCCCCATCATATTCCTCCTTGATTAATTAAATAAATTTTATTTTTTTAATTACGTTACTAATGAAGTCCCCTTCTTTCTAAAATTAAATAAATTCTTATTTATTTAATTTTTGTCCACTTTCCACTATAATTAAATAATTATTCATTGGCCACCTAGATTAAATATATTTTTTAATTTAATTTCTCCTATCAGCTCTTTATCTGTGCCAATTTTATCTTCCACATTAAGTCTTTATCTATCCATGCCTCAATTTACCTCCATCCTTGATTAAATTATTTATAATTTAATCTTGACCGCCAATCCTTATCATTTTCCCTAATTTTTCCCTAACCCTATTTCATACCTCATCTTTTAATTTTGGCCATTGATTAATTGTCTTTCAATCTTAGTCTTTCATTTCAAATTGACTTCCCTATAAGAGACCTCTATCATTGTCATTTTTTCATCTTAGATATCTTGGAGAGTCCACAAGCTTTCTAGATTCATCTTGCTATCTTTCTATCAAGTCATTAAGTCAAGTGCATCCATAGTCATTTATAATCTTCAATATTTTCCTTTGTAATTATCATAGGCCTATTTGCATACTCAAAAATATGAGGACAATTACTATATTCAAGAATAATGGAGAAGTGGAATGAAGGTGAATCAATGGTGGCATGAATATTTGGTAATATTGGTTTATGTTTATGTCTTTATGCTTATTTGTGCTTCATTGTTTATTAGGGTTTGATTTATATGCTTTGTATCCTAACCTTTAATATTTTAACCTTGATTACATTGGTGCACCCGACGTGAATGGACATAATTGCATAGATCGTACAATTTTTTTGATTTTGTAGGTTATAGGTACAGATTGACGCAATCGTAGATCCCAAAATGACTCAATCGCAAGGTCGAACGATGCAACTAATTTTCATTAGGGCATGCTTAGATTTGGTTTAATTTTTAGTTGTTTTTGTTAGATTTAGGTCATTTAGCTTTCCATTTAATTATTCTAACCTTAGTTGCATATCATACACATCATTAGATCATCTATTTTTGGTATTTTTTTGGTATTTTTGCAAGTTTAGGTTATTCAGGCGCAATTGACTGTGTTTCATCACAATCATCATCCGGGTTCACCAGAATTGCCATAAACTTGAGCCACATTTGTTCTGGTGAACCACAGTTGAAATTTGGAGACCCACAGTCACAATTCCTGAGACATATTTGGCAACTTCTGTGAGTTGCAATCGCTTGTTCTGTGATGCAATTTCCTATCTTTCCAAAATTTTAATTTCTAAAATTTCAATTTTTAGTTTAGGTCATTGTCATTTCATAGCTTAGGTTTTTCTGTTGCTAATCTTTGATTTCGAGTGTGTGGCATAGGTGGGAAGGAGATATTCAATTTAAACATTTATAATCAAACTATCTTGTATTATTTTCATTCACTCATTGCATTAAAATTAACCTTGCATTCACAAATAATTGGTCTTAAATTTACCTTAAAATTTGTATTTCACTCATTGACTAAAAATAATCTGCATTTCACTCATTGGTTTAAAATTAATCTTGCATCAAGTATCTTTTCACATATTTCTTTGGGGATTAATAATAACAAGTGTTTGCATTGTGCTTCAAGGTGTGTATGCACTTCTCTTCTACCATTGGGTGATTTTGAGAGTCAAAAACATCTTTTGGCATTTTGTATAATCACCCACACATTTATATTTTTGGAATTAAAATGAACCCCATGCATGTGTGAGGAAAATGTGTTTTTGTATGTACTCCCCTTGCACTTCGTGCGATCTTGGATGATAAAAAACAACATCCTTGTCTTGCTTTTGTTACCTTTAGAGGGGCCTGCCTCGAAAGAGGGAACGACTCTAACTGGTTTTTCGCTCGGACTGGTATATAAGAAGATAAGACTAAACCGTCAAGTCCTCATGGTACATAGGACTTAGCCATGTAGTGCCATTCAAAACATGTTACCTACCTTTAAATTGTAAAGGCATAAGATCCCTTAGTAGAGTGATTAAAGCCTTGAGTGGCTTGTTGGATGCTCGTGAGGTACCATGTCCTCGAGTATTCACTAAGAACCTTTATTATAGTGGCCAAAATCCCTTTCACTTGCTAGCATAGGAACGATCATTTTGAAATCGTCTCACAACTTCACTAAGCATGTGTAGAGGAAGCAATTCCTCTTTAGGGAATTGAGACTTGGTGATCCTGAGAAGTGAGTGTCATGGAGGGGAGCCAGTGCCACCAGGTCTCTAGGCGTTTGCCTTGTTTAAGTAGTTGGAGAAATCTGAGTGAGGACCTAGCGAGTGGTATCTGTTGAGAAGCCATAGGTTGTGAAGTGTGTTTTCAAGTGTCTTTTATACCTTTAAAAAATTTAAACCTTTAGAACAAACAAGAAACAAGTGTCTTCAGACTATCTTCTATTTTTGCCAAAATTGAACATCATCAAATCACCCCAAAACTTGATCAAATTCAAACAAAGGCCATTAAAAGTGTACATAAAACCATAATTTCCTATTAAAAAATTCAACTGTTATTCTAGAAAACCGTAAGTGACTGTCTTGAACCACAATTATTACACCAAAAACCACAATTGATTATCCTGAACTGTAACTATCATTCCAGAAAATCGCATTTGACTATGCTAGACCACAAGTGATAGCTGAAACAACGCAACTGCTTGAGACCATGGAATTTCCAGAAAACTAAAACATAGTTGTTTGTCAATTGATCCTGAGTATCAACAGAGTTTTAAACCATAGATTTGGGTATGTGTAGGATCATGATAAGCCAAAAAGTTGAGATATGTAAGTGATATGATGGCCCATGTGGCTGGTGAAATTTTTTTTACCCAATATTGATGAAACAAAATTTTTTTTTAAAGGATATTCTTAGCTTTCCACCAATATAAATTATTCTTTAGTTTGAATTTAATAAATAATTATTATTCATTTTCTATTTGAATTATGACTAAAGTCCTAATTGATAGGCTGATTGAAAAATATCTATAGCTTTCAAATGGTAGAACATTTTTTAATCTAAAACAGGTGTCACATTCTATGCTTCACATACTATAGGATTAAAAAAACAATTGAATTTCATGAAGTTTTGACCAAGTTAAGGTGGTCAGACATACGAGTCTTTATTATTTTTAAAAGTTGTAATAAAAAAATCATAATTAATTATTAACTTGGGAAAAAATTACAAAAAATATGCATCACATCGAGACATGAGTCCTCTACTTATATCTAAAATCTTGTAAAAAAACATTATCATTTTATTGTGGTAAGGGTGGTCAGACAGACACTTGTTTCTTATTTTTTACCTGAAATTTAAGTACTGTTGCATTGAAATTTCAAATTTTCACCAAATAGACATTTATTTTAAATAAACCTAGTAGTTTAGAAACTACATTCAATTTTCTATAGATTCTATTCTTACATATTTTTGAAATAATATAGATAACTTATTCAGAATTTTACATCAGGTTGCTTAACTCTAATTTTCTAAATTTTCATCGCCACTTAAGGGCCTGTTTTTTCCATGATGATCTTGCACATACCCATTTGTAAGACTTTTAGCTACCATCCAACATTTCATTCCTTGAATACACCATTGATAAGAAATTAGGGCATCTTTTAGCTCGCATAAACCTTGTTGTGAACCTTAGTTTTTGAAGCTTATCATATTTAAGACTAGTCCATAGTGATCATATCAAAACTTTCTTGACTTCAATTTTCCATAATCTTTAGTCCTTTTTTCATATAGGTTGGTCCTCAACTCCCAAGGTTAGTTGGAAACCACCTTTGTCAACCTCCTTTTGACATTTTAATCACCATCATCCTTGAAGTCTTGAAAAACTAGATTTGAATCTTTGGCTACCTTGATTTGGTTTAGCAACCTTACTTAGGTCTTACCATAAGGCATTTAGTTGTCATTACCTTAGTTTGCATTACCATTTTCACCTACCATCCTCTTACATTGACATTTAATTTTCATACTTTAGACATCATTCTAGATATTTATATCCCGCCTATCCAAAACAAAAACAAAAAAATAGATATCTTGCATAGACATTGACATAGTTTATACTTCATTGTGACATTATTCTATTGACCTTTAGACATCTTGTCACTTTGAATTGATAACTTGGCATTTTCCTTAGACTCATACTTGCATAAGGCATCCTAGGCATCATTCTTAGTCACCCTCATCATCAAACCCTCTTACAAATCTTATATAGTTGAAAATAGGTTGAAAAGAAAACAAAAAGACAATATGACTACCCCACAATACTTTATCGATCCATTTTCAAAATCTTCACAAAGGACAACAAGACCTCACAAATCCTTATTGGACAAGTTTGTCACTAGAGACCAAAATGGACATGTTTTCATTGAAGACTTAGAGGTTGCCGCTTAATACCAAGAATTTTCCGCTTTTGTAGATGAATACTTAGCACAAGACCCTCGATGATATTTAGCAAAACTATTAGAAGAAGGTGCCACATTACCTCCTAGATTTGATGTCCATACATTGTTAGCTTCATCTACACAAGAAAAAAACACAATGGTCTCTAGTGGCTCTATCCCACAAGTAAACACATCCATACCATTAGGAGGATCTACCCAAGATGCGACAATAGTCAACACATCACCCTTTGGCACACCAAGCATGATACAAGGCATTACATTCACCATATTAGAATCATCATCGACTTCATTTGGCACCAATAACACAACCAAAAGGCCTTAAGTTAACACAAGAATGATAAATGCCATATCAAACATCAACACTACTAGTGCCATACCACAAATAGGGGTTTCAAAAATGGGACATATACCTTTCATACAAAATGAAAACCAACACAATCCTTTGCATAAAATTCACATTCCCAACCAACAAACATCAAACCAAAACACATCTTACATGTACACCTCCCATATTCCAAACCAAAATCCATCACATAACATTGGATCCCAAAACACTTACATAGACCCCAAAAACACACCAAACACATCATTGACACAAGTGGATGTTTTGCAAACAAAAATGCAATCCCTTCAACAATAAATGGACAATAAGTAAATGTCTAGCAATCAGACCTATTCAAAAAAAGTCTTATGCCCATTCCCCTTTGATAAGATTTTACACATGCCACCCTTCCCACATGCATATGTCACACCAAACTTTCCCAAGCATAATGGGAAGCATAATCCTCTTGAAAACACAAGGAAATTTTCCATAATGTGTATAGACGTTGCATATGACCGCACATATCTCATGAGACTTTTTCCACGAAGCCTTACTGGGATAGCACTTGAATGGTTTTCTCAACTTCCATATGGCATAAGGTCATGGGGAAAACTTACTGAAAAATTTGTTAAAATTTTTTCTTTAACATTGACAATGAAATTACAATAGCCACCTTATGCCACACTACACAATATGAAGGAGATAAATTCATCACATTCTTCTAGAGATGGAGGAGTCTAGCTAGCCGATGTCCAGTTGAAATACCTAGAAAGCAAAAAGTCACCATATTCCTAGAAAACCTTAATCTAGAATTGAGAAGTGACCTAAGAGTACAATGTTGCACCTCCTTTGTTGAACTAGTGTAAAAGGGTACCATACTTGAAAAAACTCTCATTGACAAAGGTGAAATCGAAATTCCAAACAAAAATCCAAATGTCCAAAGTGCCCCTAATGACAAGAACAAGTATTGATCCTGAAACAAGAACATAACCAATGGTGGCATTGTCGATGCTAAAACTATACACACAAGCCCAATCATTATACTTAGAGGATACAACCCATATAACATCACACCAAGAAATGTTGATCAAATTGCTAATGCTAACCAAAACACACAACAACCAAGAACGCAAAGGAAGTTCCCGAAACGCGAATGCACGCCCTTAGGGGAACCAATTGAATCGGTCTTTAAACAACTTATGCAACACAATGTCATACAAATTTCTGAGCTAAAAAAAAAATGATCTAGGACACTTTAAACCCTCTTGGTGGGATGACAACGCTTTTTGTGATTTCCAAAAATTAAGGGACACACTCTATCACAATGTCGACAGTTGAAAAACATTATACAAGATCTCGTGGAAAACAAGACTATTGAAGTCAATGGACAGAAAAAACCATCCTCAAACAACGATCACAAAGTATTTTTTGATCCTCTACATGACGATCTAAAAGGAAAAGCCTCCAGTTCGGGAACTAAGACCAATAATAATTAAGCCAAATACATGAATGCCAAGTATGACTATAACCACACTACCATCATAAACCACATTTGAGTTGTTGAGGAACATGTCAACACTATTACCATAAAGAAACCTCCCAAATGTGTTATCAACACTCGTTGAGCTAAAGTATTGATCCAAGGTCCTCCACCACAGCAACAACAGTCCTCAATGCCCCAATACAACTTGCTTGACCAACTAGGAAAGACCCCTTCTCAAATTTCCATCTTAGAATTGTTGCGTATATCACCTGATCATTGAGCCATCCTTGACAAAGCTTTGTATAACACAACCGTCCCTACTGACCTTGATGTCAATCATTTCAAGGAGATGGTAGGCTATTTGAAAAGCTCCCATCATGCCACTTTTTCTAAACAAGATTACTCAACTAATAAGACAAACCACAATGACCTATTGCACCTCGAAGTTCTTGTCCATAAAGAAAAAATTAGATGAGTTTTGGTAGACAAAGGAGTAGGGTTGAAAATTTGCACCTTGAAATTGGTTAAGGAATTAGGCTTTTCAGAATCATGTATAGACACCACCAAGATATTTTTCATCAAGGAATATGGTGACGAAAAACGATCATCTAAAGGAGTCATAACAGTACCTATCAGATTTGGTCCTACAATCATCGACACTTCTTTTGAAGTCTTGGACCTTGACAGCCCGTACAACCTTATCCTAGGCCGACCATGGATTCATGCCATGAATTATATTCCATCCACATACCATCAATTCCCTAAATTCTCACATGAAGGAACCAAAATTATGATCCTCAACAATCTTGATCCCATCCAATATTGCACTAATTTGAGGGGAACCACTCAATTCCAAGTGCCACTTAATAATGAAAATTCATCCTCCACTTTGTCACATTACATTGATCCATCTACATTGACTAAAGCATTCACTTCATCTACCATACCATCAAACCTCAAGGTCCAATTTCATGATATATGATGTGCAGAATACCAAATTGAGAAGTTCTAGATAAGTGACAATGCTATTGCTGCTAAAGATAGTCAGACTTCCGCTAATGATGTCAAGATTGCTTCAAAACATACACAAATAGATGATTGTGCTTGGATCAACAACTCTTCAGATCTTGATGACATATCCGCCTTCACCCCATCCGCTTTTGCACAAACTTTTCATGTACATGATAATCCCATGTTTGACCAGGATATATATGATAATCCACTCTTTGAGCAAGATCCTGCCGAGGATATCTACACATCATCCTTCCATACCACCTATCCCAGGTTAGGGTATGTCCCCCCTATTTTCACCTCTACCAAGTCATCTTGCCAAGTTGTTAAGGATGTGCAAGTCACTGTTGACATGAATGACACTGACAAGGGTAGTCCCAAAGACAACATTGTTGACATTATCACTCTTATTCATCCGTCGAGCATTCGAATCACTCCATCCACTCCATTCATTCCACTCACGTCCATTTGCATCATAGAAATGGATCAATAAGTCATATCTAAAGAAAAGGACAAAGGAAAATTCCAAGAATCAAGAACTAAAATTCCTTTAAAAGGAGATCAAGAATCAAAAGACATGTTGAAAAGAGAAAATCAAGAAAAGTCCTCTAGCCAAAACACAAGCTATTGGACCAATAAAAAATACAAGTAAAGAATGAAAAATAATGTCTAAACACATCATCTAGTAAACTTCAAAAGCTATTGGATGAATCAACAGTAAAAATAAAAAGTGAAAATCAAAGAGCATTGGTCTCTAAGAAAGCTCCTCCACCAAAAATCACTAGGAGCATTTATCAACGCAAAAACTCAAATAAAGATCTCGTTGATCCAAGGTCTTCATCTACATCACTTTCGCTCATTTCATACACCCCATTCAATATTTCCATTTCCATTCGTCCATCATATCATCCTTCCATTGGCGATGTATTTCAATATACTTTTGACGATGACCCCTTGACGTACTCTAGCTCATTGGTTTCCCAAACTCCTTTTCGTCTGAAGCCTGGTGGCCTATGTAGTGTGCACACTAGGGATCATAACATAACCTCTTTCATCTACCACTTATATCACCCATCATGTTTACCACTTGCATTATGTGTCTAAATCAGGTCCTTTCGTCCAACACGGTTATCTGAATAGGATCAAGGCATCATAATGGCATATCAGTTCTACAAATAGCTTCCAAGAGTCTTGTTTGGTGCAGGGGCACCATGGTCATTTTTCTTAGTTGATTCTTTTAGTTGTCTATGTTTATTTTTTGTGTGTTTTGTCACTTATTTGGTGTAATAGGGTCTAATAAAGACCATTTTCAATGTATTTTAGCATGTAGGGTCTTTTTGGTGTGTTTGGTGAAAGTTGTCAAAAAAGTGGAAAAGTTTCTTTGCAACTTGTAAAGTTTGCTTGTAAGTGGAAGTTGAACAATCACTTGGGAGAATATTGTTTGAAATTGTTGGGTTTCAGTTGAAATATTTTTATTTTTCCTCAAAAAATTTGAGGCAACACAATTGAAGCATTTGGAGGACAAAGAATAGGAAAAGACTCTGTTTTTATGAATTTTTGTGTATTTCCTGAATTTTTCTTGCTCTACACGGCCTCATACAGTTGTTTCATGAACTAAAATTCATGTGAGGAGTTTCTACAATGAATATAATTTCATTTGAATGAGGTGTGCTTGATTTTCATCAGGAAAGAAGCCTGTTTGAGGCATTTTATTGCAAACCGCCTATAAACCCTAGTTTCAAGGGTTTGTAGTTAAGAGATGTAAATAACATCCCATTCCACCATTATATCCTGGAAAAAATTGGTGGAATGGAGGATTTTGTTTTTTTTTCATTATTGTTGTTGTCTTTTGGAGTAGGGGATGGAGTTAGAAGGGTTTTTGTCCAAGCCCTAGCCTAACATCCTCATGTGTTAGGCTTAGGTAGAGTAGTGATAGTGTAGGACAAACAAATTTAAGTGTTGTTTGTTGATGAATTCACTTGAATGGGACCCAATGTGACATGTCAATACCATTGGTGAAGATTTTTGGTGTTTACAGATTGAGTTCCTTGTAGATGCTTTGTAAACATGGCCTAATTGGCCTTGTTTTTGGCATAGCAAACTAGATTGAAGAAACTTGGTCCAAAAAAATCCTAGTCACAAATGAGGTATTTTGGATTCAAGCCTAATGGGTGTCGAAAAAGGTGTTGTTCCTATGATGAAACGACCTTCTCTAAAAGATATTCTTGAAATTTTTGATTTGGAGACCTAGAAGTGAATACTAGTGAGTTTGTACAAATCACCATTGTTGGAGTCTTGAGACTTGAAAGGTGATTGAATTGTGTTTTTCTGTGATAATTTAACCTATTCCACTCTTGCTCTACATTAGGTGGTATCAGAGCATAGGTTTTTATTGAAATAAGGAAAGTGAATGACAGTTGGCATAAGAAAGATGCCTCCAAAAAAAAATCCAATGGCCAAAGAGGTTAAAGAACTGGAAGATAATATTCTCTATAAGGAGAGGATCTATAAGGAGTCCAAAGAAGCAGTCCTTGCTAGAATAGAAAACCTGGAGAAGAACCAAAGTATGGATGTGGTTGGTGGTGACCAATGTGATAAGGAGGATGCAGGTGAGAGTGAGAACCCTCAAGTAGGAGTCCATGATGAGAATGAGGACTTGGAACCTGAATAAAAGAGAATGGTCAGGATGCTAAAATCTTTCAAGGGTGACAATATTTCAAAGGTGAAAGTTGAAGTGCTTATGTACGGTGGAAATATGGACAATGAAGAATTTTTGGCTTGGATAGATGCTTTGGAAAACTTATTTGAATTTGAAGAAGTAGAAGACAATAAGAAGGTGAAGTTTGCTAAAACCAAGTTGAAGGGCCCTGCCCTAAAATTGTGGAACTATGTCCAAGATGAAAGAGTCAAGAAGGGCAATACAAAGATAAGTTCATGGGACATAATGGTAGCTAAGGTGAAAGGACAATTCCTACCTGTTGATTATGAGATTCATATATTTAGAAAGTTACAAAGCCTAAGACAAAAGGAGTTAGACATAATGGCATATATTGAGGATTTCCATAGGCTAAGAATTAGACCAGGACATGTGGAGAATGAGAGAGAAAAGGTGGCAAGGTACCTAAATGGCCTAAGGTACAACATTCAAGATGAAATCAACCTCACTACACCCAAGATTGTTGAAGATGTTTCCAATTGTCTATAAAGGAAGAGGAAAGAATAAAAAGAAGAAAAGAGAAGCAAGGAAGAGGAAGAGGGAAAAAGTTTAGAGGTAGAGGAAACTTTGGTGCAAGAGGGAAGTCACAAAAGAAACAAGGTGAATAAAGCAACCAACAAGAGAAAAGTGGTGAGTTAAGTGGTAGAGGTAACTTTAGAGGAAGGATATTCGGTGGTAGAGGAAGGTTTGGTGGAGAAGGGAGAGGATCCAATATTTTCTCAAGAAGATGCTACGATTGCAATTAGTTTGGACACCCAACTTGGAAGTGCCCATACAAACAAGCATCAAGTTATCATAGTGGTGAGTGAAGGACTCAAATTGTATATGAAGATGATAGTGAAAGTGTTAATTAACCATCTCAGCATGTTTCCCTTGAGGTAGGTGAGACATTGATGATGAGAACACTTATCAAGGTGCCTACAACCAAAGAACCCCCACAAAGGAAATCCATGTTCAGGACCACATGAAAGTCACATGGAAAGGTATGCAAAGTAGTTGTAGATTTAGGTTCTATTGATAACTTGGTGTCTTTAGAAATGGTTGAAAAATTTAATATGAAAATAATTTCTCATACCACACCATACAAAGTGTCATGGCTAAACAAAGTTTAATAAGTCTTGGTAAATGAGCAGTCATGGGTAGATTTCAATATTGGGGGTTATAAGGACAAAATCCTTTGTGACATCAACCCCATGGATGTTTGTCACTTGCTACTAGGAAGGTCGTGAGAGTATGATAGAAATGCCAAGCATGATGGCCATAAGAATGTCTATGTGATAGATACAGATGGTACCTCACATACTTTGACACCCCTACAAGATGAGGAGATTGAAAAGAAAGTTGGTTCTAGTGTCATGGTAGTAGGAGAGAAGGAGTTCTTGAAAACTTTGAAGGATGAAGGAGGTTCGGGATTTTCCTTAGTGATCAGACCTAAGTCCAAGTATGTTTTAGCAACAAATAATATGGAAGACCTACCTAGTGAAGTTCAAGCCTTGTTGAATAAATATAAAGATCTTGCAGTTGATGAATTTCCAATTTATTTGCCTCCCATGAGAGATATCAGTCATCATATTGATCTGATCCTTGGTTCTAGTTTTCCAAATAAGGCTGCATATAAGTTGACCCCTGAACAAAATGAGGAAATAAGGAAACAAGCTCAAGAATTGTTGGATAAAGGTCTAATTTGGGAAAGTTTGAGCCCTTATGTTGTCTCAATAGTTTTAGCACCTAAAAAGGATGGTGATTGGAGGATGTATATAGACTCTAGGGCAATAAACAAAATAACCGTCAAATATAGGTTCCCAATACCTAGCATGGAGGACATAATGGACTATTTTGGTGGTGCGTGCTATTTTTCAAAGATAGATTTAAAAAGTGGCTATCATTAGATTAGGATAAGGGAAGGTGATGAATGGAAAACTACATTTAAAACCAATGAAAGTCTGTATGAGTGAATGGTAATGCCCTTTGGACTGTCAGATGATCCGAATACCTTTATGAAACTTATGAATGAAATGTTGAAGCATTTTATTGGTAAATTTGTTGTATATTTAGATGATATACTTGTGTTTAGCAAAAAAAAGGAAGAGCACTTGTAGCACCTTGACATGGTTTTGCAGAGGTTAAATGAGGAGAAATTGATGATAAATCTCAAAAAATGTGAATTTATGAAAGAAGAACTAATATATGTTGGTTTTGTGATCTCCAAGGGGTCATTGAAGATGGATCCCACCAAAGTAGAGGCAACACTCAGTTGGACAACTCCAAAATTAGTAGGAGAGGTAAGAATCTTTCACGTGCTTACAAGTTTCTATAGAAAATTGATCAAGAACTTTAGTCATATATGCTCACCTATCATTGACACCATTAAGGGATACAAAAGAAAGAAATTTTAGTGGACTAATGAGGTAGAGAAGAGCTTTGAATATCTGAAAACTAGGGTGGCATGAAAACCAATCCTTTCTTTAATTAATTTCAATAATGTTTTCACCATAGAAATTGATGCTTGCAAGTGGTTTTGCAATAGGTGTAGTGTTAAGCCAAGAAGGTAGATCGATGGTTTTTGTTCAATGAAAAGCTTAATGAAGCTAAAAGGAATTATTCATTGTATGATCTAGAGTTGTATGTAGTGGTGCAGGCTCTTAAGAAGTGGAGGCACTACCTTTTGCCCAAGGAATTCATAGTGTTCACCGACAATCATGCCTTGCAATTTCTGAACAATCAAGACAAATTGAATCACAAACATGCAAAGTGGGTTGAATATTTGTAGAGCTATAAATTCAACATTAAACACAAGAAAGTCCAAGCTAACAAGGTTGTTAATGCTCTTAGCTAGAGGTCAATGTTGGTGCATGAGATACAACATTAAACTATGGGCATAGATGCATTGAAGGACATGTATGCTGAAGATGATGAATTTAAGGAGGTATTTTTTGTTTGTAATCAGTTTAAAGATAATTTCCATGATGAGTATTCTGACTTCTTGTTGCAAGATGGCTTGTTATTCAAATTATCTCATTTTTGTATACCGAGGTTCTCTATGAGACAAAATTTGATAAATGAGAAACATTGTGGAAGTCTTGGAGGCCATTTTGGGATTGACAAAACATTGGATTGGATTAGGTAAGAAGGTTCTATTTTTGGCCAAAAATTCAAGTAGATGTCAGGAAGTTTTTTTAAATTTGCATAATTTTTTAAAGGGCCAAGGGAACTACTTGTAATGTAGGACTATATCAACCCTTACCAATTCTTAATAGGCCATGGAAAAGTTTAAGTATGGATTTTTTATTAGGGTTGCCAAGAACTTAGAGGGGATATGATAGTCTATTTGTTGTGGTCGATAGGTTTAGTAAAATGGCCCATTTCATTCCTTGCAAGTGTAAAAATGATGCTTCTCATATTATAGGCCTATTCTTTAAGGAAATTGTGAGGATTCATGGCCTTCCACTAACAATTGTTTCAAATAGGGACTTAAAGTTCATTGGTCACTTTTGGAGGACACTTTGGAAAACGCTTGGAACCAATTTGACTTTTAGTACTTCCTACCATACAAAAATGGATGGGAAGACTGAGGTGGTCGATAAATAACTTGGAAACCTCTTGAGGTGTCTCATAAATGAGCATGGGCGACAATGGGACTTAGTTCTTCCCTAAGCTGAATATGCTTACAATGATTCAGTTAATAGGAGCATAGGGAAAATTTCATTTAAAGTGGTGTATGGGTTGAAACTAATAGGATTATTTGAGCTTAGAGATTTGATAGGGATGGATAAGAGAAGTTTTGAAGGAGAGGCATTTTCAGAAGCTATGAAAGAGATCCATCATCAAGTGAAAGAAAAATTGCAACAAAGTGTTGAGAAATATAAGAAGCAAGCTGACTTGAAGAGGAGAGATATGCAATTTATGGTGGGATATTTGGTCCTTGCACACTTGAAGAAGGAGAGAGCACCAAAATGAAATTAAACCAAGTTGTTGATGAAGAAAATTGGGCCTTGAAAAGTGGTCCACAAGTTTGGGGCCAATGCATATGAGATAGAACTCCCTCCTGGAGTTGCTATCTCCCCTAGATATTTAATGTTGCTAACCTCTATCCTTTTAAGGGATTTATGGATGTAGGTATAGGTGTTGATGTTGAGGTTTCTGATGAAGAATGGGTTAGAGATCTCCCTCCTTCTGAACCATTGAAGATTGAAGCAATCTTGGATGCAAAAGAGGTGAAAAGGACTAGGCATAAAGTTTACAATGAGTATCTTGTCAAATCGCACGGCTTGCCTCCCGAGGATGCAACATGGATGTCTTCAAAGAGGATATTAACAATTATGGGACCTCAATTAAGGAGCTTATCTTAGGTGGAACGTGAGAATTTTTTTCTCCAAGTGTATGGTGTAGGGGCACCACGGTCATTTTGCTTAATTGATGCTTTTAGGTATCTAGGTTGATGATTTGTGTTTTTTGTCACTTATTTGGTGTAATAAGGTTGAATGAAGACCATTTTCAATGTATTTTGTCATGTAGGGTATTTTTGGTGTGTTTGGTGAAAGTTGTCAAAAATGTGTAAAAGTTGCTTTACAACTTGTCAATTTTGCTTATAAGTGGAAGGTGAACAATCACCTGGGAAAATATTGTTTGAAACCATTGGGTTTCAATCGAAAGATTTTTATTTTTCCTCACAAACTTCGAGGCAACATGATTCAAGCATTTGGAGGATAAAGAATAGGAAAATACTCTATTTTTCTGCATTTTTGTGTATTTCCTAAAGTTTTCTTGCTTTGTACGGCCCCCTACAATTGTTTCATGAACTAAAATTCATGTGAGGAATTTCTATAGTGAATATGCTTTCATTTGAATGAGGTGTGCTTGATTTTCATTAGGAAATAAGCTTGTTTGAGGCATTTTATTACAGACCGCTTGTAAACCCTAGTTTCAAGGGCTTGTAGTTAAGAGATGTAAATAACAACCCTTTCCACCATTGTATCTTGAACAAACTCAATGGAATGGAGGATTTTGGTTTTTTTCATTGTTTTTGTTGTCTTTTGGAGCAGGGGATGGAGTTAGAAGGGTTTTTGTCCAAGCCCTAGCCTAACATCCTCATGTGTTAGGCTTAGGTAGAGTAGTGATAGTGTAGGACAAAAAAATGTAAGTGTTGTTTGTTGATGAAATATATTTTATGGGACCCTATGTGCCATGTCAAGACCATTTGTGAAGAGTTTTGATGTCTGGAGATTGATTTACTTGTAGATGCTTTGGAAAAGTGGCCTAATTGGCCTTGTTTTTGGTGTAGCAGACCAGATTGAAGAAGGTGCTAGTCCAAAACAACCCTAGTAAAAAATGAGGTATGTTGGATTCAAGCCTAATGGGTGTCTGAGAAGGTGTTGGTCCTATGATGAAATGGACTTCTCTAAAATATATGCTTGAAAATGTTGATTTGGAGACCTACAAGTGAATACTAGTGAGTTTGTACAAATCACCATTGTTGGAGTCTTAAGACTTGAAATGTGATTGAATTATGTTGTTTTGTGTTGAGTGAACCTTTTCCACCCCTTCTCTACATAATTTTCTTAATGGTGAAAAATTCAAAATTCAAAAAAATAAAAAAAATCGCTACCTTGATGAAAACCTAGCAAACAAGTGTCCTGGTAACACCAAAATAAATAAATAAAGAAAATAGTAAAGAGAAATAATTTTTCCAATAGTGAAAACCACTTCGGTGTCGCTTTGGATAAGTACCATGGTGAAAACTTGGCAAGCATGTGCCATGTGTAGTTGAAATTTCTCCTTCATCTACCATCATTCCAATTTGACTTCCCCTTCACATCATTTGTCCTTCCCGTCATCCACGTGCTTCATCATCAATCCCTTTTTGTATCAACCATAATAAATGGTTGTCCTTTCCATAACTTGGAATGTTTGACATCAAGCACACTTTTGCATCCCATTCCATCCCACTCCTAATAAATTGGTCTTATACCTGACTGGGGGAAAATACTTGACCTATGTCATTTGATGTTACACTTGTTGTTCAGAGGTCGTTTTCACTCAAAAAAGACAAAAAAAAAATCTCAAAAGACAAAAAAAACATAAAACCTCAAAATCCAAAAAAAAAACATGTCTAAAACACAAAATCATTTGAATAACTTACAAAAAATCCCAAAAATAGAGTCAAAGTCAGCCATGTCAGTCAGTCCATGTCATTATTGAACTACATTTCCTCTGCAACTAAATGTAGGCAAGGCCATTTGTTGATGTGTCCCTAAGGTATTAGGTCAATCCTTTTAGGTTTGTCAAATAAAATCGTGACTCATTCCTTTGTCAATAAAAAAAGTTCATGTCATGTCAAACTACGAGGTCTCTGCACATTGTTACGTAGGCAAGGCCATCTATCAATGAGCCCCCAAGGCCTCCTAAGTCAGTCCTTTAGGGTTCATCGTATCATCAAAATAAGTCAAAAATTGTCGTCAAACACACAAATAGTAGTCAAAACATCAAGACAAGTCATGTATCAAAAAGACAACAATCCAACAAATTCACTCTGTCAAATCAATTAAATTGTCAAAATTATCAAAACATTCAAATAGTCAAATCATCAACCAATCAAATATATGTCTTATATAGGATGTGTCCTTCCTAAAACCAAACATTTTCACTTAGTCAAAACATCGTCATTTTCCTTATACAGGTGGTTGCATGATCAAAACTAGACTCAATGTCTTATATGACATGTCTCTTTCCTGAAACCAAGCTTCGTCAATTGCATAATGATCAAAAAAATCAAATTTTGGAAAACACTCTTTTTGGATGTTGATATTGTGGCTTGTTTTATCTTTTTTATTCTTTTGAACTCATCTCTGAGTCATGTTACTAGTTGTTCAAGGATGTCCCATGAAGGATTTAGAGGAGCAAGGATGTCTCATGGCTATTTTCTTTGACTTTGTTTATGGATTGTCTTGGCAAAAACACTGCTCAACAACTTTTCCTTTAGTATGAGCGGGGACATTCCTTGTTTGTGACTGTCTGTTTTGCGAGTGGATGACCTTGCACACCTTGGTCTATCTCATACCATGGTTTTTTTTGTCCATTTGTATCATTTTAATGCCCAATGATGATTAATGTAAGGCCTATTTTGTTTTGGAAAAATATTAAACTCATTCTAATACTAACATCCATGTCTTCCATGCTAAAAATTCTTCTTTCTTGCATTATGATAGCGTTCTTTGACACAAAATATTAAACATCTCATAGGCATATTCATATTAGAAGCATCATATAAGCATTATCATACATACATACATACATACATGTTAGATCATACATATACGTTGCATTTGAAAATACAATATATATATATATATATTACATTTAGGAATTTATTGCATTACACATAGAATACATTCATTATCATCCCATTTTACAAGCATCATGAACCGCATGGCATAATCAAAAATCATTACTACATTGCATACACTTGCATATATTTTCATTAACATAAAATAACATTACATCTCATAAGCATAAGCATCTCATGTCAATACATGACATCCATAGCACTATAAAAGTATTTAATGCATACATCATCATATAGAATTAAGACATCATCATAGGCTGCATGAACATCATAAAGCATATATCATCATCCATAACACATACATAATAAAAGACTATGTATCATATAACTGCTACCAAAATATATATATATATATATATATATATATATATATATATATATATATATCGCTCAAAAAAGTTTCATAGTACAATGTCATAATGTATCTCCTAAGAAAGAGCTCACGGGCTCGATGGAAAAAAATATAAGTGTCAAAATACATGAGTCAAATAGGGTCTATCCAGTGCTGCCATGATCCTCAGAGCCCATGTTGCTACTCTCACCCTGACTAGATCTGCTTTGAGACTGGCTACTACGAGACCAACCACTATTGATAACCTCTAAAGCGATAGGTTCTCGTCAGTCTGGTAGAACTATCTCCTCATAGAGCTACTTGTAATATTTCTCTCTACGCCCAATCCTGGCAACCTCTCTAACCATATCAATTGTGGACCCACTAAACATAGCAATAAAGTATAGGCTCCTCTACTCTACCTGATGTTCCCTGATAATGGTTGTGTCCCTCTCAGACTCTAGGGTGTCTCTCTCTTTTTGTAGACCATCGCGCTTCACCCGTAGAGCCTGAAGCTCGACCACTAATTTTTGCACTCTAGCCTGTAGACCTACCATCTCCTGATCCCTGTCCTTTGTACCACCTCTAACAGGTACATCCTTGAATCCCTCATCTCCATGAAGAATCTGATCCTCCTCACCCATCTCCTCCTCCTTCAGCTTCTCCTCATACCCTACCACCTCCACACCCATAGTAGCTACGTCTGCTAGCACATCGAGTTGCTCTGACTCACACCACTCTCCCTCTACCTCTGTAGGCACTTACCAGATCTCTTGTGCCCTTTGGTCATCTGAATGTTTGCACTTAGTATGCTCTGTGCTTGGTGTGAGGAACGTGCTCCATCTTCGCTCAGAGCTCCTAATCTCCAAACTCCAAATGTGCAAAATGAGCCTTTAACTTGCCAATTCCCTACTTATACCTCCTAAAAATTAGGGTTTTAATAAGGTTTGTGTTGGTTGCACTTTTCTTAAGCCTTGAAATTACATTCTATCTACCTCAAGGGTCTTGAAAGTCATTTCTTTCGCCACCGTAGCATTTTCTGCCTATTAATTTGACTTTTCGAAACAATTTTGGAATCTTTGGAATTTTTTTGAAAAATTTGCAAAATTCTTCCGAGGGGGCATAGGTCTAGCCTGCTTACACTAGGGCACATTTGACTAAAATTTCTTTGACACAATGCGATAGACTGCATTGTATCAAAGAGGGGCAAAATGTAGACACTGAAAATTATCCTAGGCCTATGACTCTTATTTTCTTCATAAATCTTCCAACATTTTCCCTCTCATTCTTCATAATTAAGTAATTTTTAATTATTTAATTATTTTCTAAAGTCATAAGTCTTCTATTAATTCAATAATTCTAATTATTTAATTAATTCATTTCTATCTTTATTCCTCTTTGATTAATTAAATAAATTTTATTTATTTAACTACATCACTAATTAAGTCCCCTTCTTTCTAAAATTAAATAAATTCTTATTTATTTAATTTTTATCCACTTTCCACTAATTTTTTTAATTATTTAATTATTCATTAGCCTCTTCTCTCCTAAATTAAATAAATTATATTTATTTTATTTGGTCCACTATCTTGAATTTTGAATTAAATCATTATTTAATTCAAAAGATTCCCTTTGTCACATTCTTCTATAATTAAATAATTATTTTTAATTATTTAATTATTCATTGGCCACCTAGATTAAATTATTTTTATTATTTAATTTCTCCTATCACCTCTTTATCCATGCCAATCTTATCTTCCACATCAGGTCTTTATCTATCCATGCCTCAATTAACCTCCACCCTTGATTAAATAATTTATAATTTAATCTTGGCCATTGATTAATTATCTTTCAATCTTAGCCTTTCATTTGAAATTGACTTCCCTATAAGAGACCACTATCATTTTCATTTCTTCATCTTAGACATCTTGGAGAATCCACAAGCTTTCTAGAGTTATCTTGCTATTAAGTCACTAATTCAAGTGGATCCATAGTCATTTAGAATCTTCAATATTTTGCTTTGTCATTGTCATAGGCCTATTTGCATACTCAAAAATCTGAGGGCAATTACTATATTTAAGCAAAATGGAGAAGTGCAATGAACATGAATCAATGGTGGCATGAAGATTTGGTAATATTGATTTATGTCTATATCTTTATGCTTATTTGTACTTCATTGTTTATTAGGGTTTGATTTATATGCTTTGTAGTCTAACCTTTAATAGTTTAACCTTGATTACATAATAAATTAAGGGGACAAAACATAATGTGAAATTGTTAAGGGTGACAATTCTCTACACTACAAGAGGTATAGGTGGGTAGAGAGAAGTAGAGAAGGAAGGAGAGGAGGGAGAGGTAGGGATGGAGAGAGAGAGAGGTAGATAGAGAAGGGGGGGGAGATAGAGAGAAGCATAGAGGGAAGGAAAGAGGGAGGGAGAGAGAGAATAGAGAGTGGTAGGGAGTGATGGAGAGAGAGGCAGGTAGAGAGAGGGAGAGGGAATGTAGAGGTAGAGAGGTAGGTAGAGAGAGAGTGGCAAGGAGTTTTAGAGGGAGAGGTAGGTAGAGAGATGGAGAGGAGAGATAGAGAGTAGGGGAGAGAGAGAGGGGGAGATGTAGGGAGAAAAAGAGAGGCGAGATAGGCATAAGTAGAGAGGGAGGGAGAGTGAGGCAATAGAGAGAGATGGAGGGAGAGGTATGGATGGAATGAGAGAGGTGAGGAGAGAGAAGTAGGTCGAGAGAGGGAGGGGGATATAGAGAGAAGTAGAGAGGGAAGGAGAGAGGGGCGAAGAGGGACGGAGGGAGGGAGAGGGGTGTGTGTGTGAGAGAGAGAGAGGGATATGCGAGATAGATAGAAGTAGATATAGATAGAGGGAGAAGTGAGAGAGAGGTGATAGAGAGAATTGGAGAGAAAAGGGAGACCATTTCATGTCAAAGACGTGTTTTTTTGAAAAGGTAACAATTTTTCACACATTATTGGTCATGCTCTCTATCAAGTTTGCACATGTTTCAATATAAATTTATTAAAAAATACCATGACGACGTTAAACTCTCTTAGCTATCTAACCATATAATTTTTCACATTTTGATTATGTTAAGGTTTTCATTTTTAACTTCTTTTATTAGTTTCTCTTTTTTTTGTCAAAAACCAATATGTGCTAGTTTGGGTATAATTTTTTACTCATTCATCAAATTTTGAAACAAATTACATTTTTAAAAACTATACTCCATTCTACATGTATTGAAAAAAAATGATTTTCAATTAGTTTTCAAAAAATTTAATGGGGGCCACTCTCAAATTTTAATTTTTCAAGATGTGTCCACTTCAAAAATTAGTAAAAAAATATATATTCATTAAAAAATCAGCCAGAAAAATTGGCATAAACCACATGGTGTTATCTAATTTCTCATTGAAGCGATTTTGAAATTCTATTTTTTTTTTAACATTTTAAGGGGAGCACAACAAACGCTATGTTATATTTTTTAATAAAAACATGATCACTTTGTGTGTTCCTCCATTTTTCAAGCCCTTAATCTTCACTATTGTCAAAAAAATAGTAGTTTAGAAAGTAGATTTAGAGCACTACAACTCTTGTTCTACTTGCATCTTCAAATTTTGAGCGTAACTATCTTCATTTTCTCATCGAACATCAGACTTTGCAGACCCCCTTTTGTGTCATAACTTTGTGCACTTACCCATTGCTTCTTGCACTTGGAAACACAATATTAGATAACTAAAATTAAAATTGCAACACAAAATATTTGTGGTTGAGGTTAATGAATAGATTCCTAAGATGGTCTTATATCACCAAGTTGAAGAGTAGCAAGGCTAGGTAGTTGAGTAAATTTATAGATGCTCTAAGTCATTTGAATTTGCCCCTTTTTGATAAAGGAGATTTGTTTCATTTTGTGGTCGATATGATCCAAAAGTATGTATTTGTGTTGTTCTACTATTAAAATATGTTTTTTCTTTCTAACCTAAGTTCTTATGTACTTTTATTAGTAGGCATATGCTAATATATGTAACATATTAATTAGTTGATAGGTGATTAGATCATTTGAGAAGAATTGCAGAACAAATTGCTTTTATAATCTTATGTATATAGTTTGTATATCATGCTCACAATATATTTTACATTTTCATTTTTATACTTTCATGATTGAATTTCTTTCATTTTCCTATATACTTAATTTTTAGAAACTTCTCACAAACTTCAGATCTCAATTTTTAACCTTTTATCTCAATATCACAAACAATTAAAAATATTAAAACTACATTAAAAATGAAAGAAACTACCTATTTCCCTCTAACTTATTTAATTTTTTTTAATCCAATTACTGATATCCATTATTTCAGTTCCAACTCATATCCATTATTTCAACCTCAGCTCTTTCTTTAAATCTAGATTTAGTTCAGATGAAGTTAGAAATCGAATGCTTAGTGCAAGATGTGCTTTATTTTGTATATCCTAACACATTGATAAAAATTAAAAGAAAATCTTTAGCAAACAGCTCCGTGAAATACTCCATCTAATTTGAATCAACAATAAAGACAAAAGCCCTCTCAACGCAAAAGACTGGTAGATGATGACAAATATCTCCACTGGAAAAGTGCATGCTGACTAATTTTCTGTGAAAATTAGTGTACTGTACTGTGTACATGCACTCCAAGCTCTATGGAATGTCCTTTAAGAACTCTGGAATGAATCTGCCTTACAGGTTTGAAATTTATATTAACATTTTTAATATCATAGTCTGTAAGAAATTTTTGGTAAATATAGATTATATATTCATTAATTATTTAATGGTATTATATTTCTACATTATTATTTTTGAATTTAAATATGTTGGAAATTTGTATATAAGGTTTCAGATTTTGATCTGTTATCAGGAAGCCCAAAGTAAGAGGAGAAAATGATAATTTTAAGTAAGACAGTCTTATTTGCAATTTACCATTTGTTCTTTTATTCTTTACTTCTTCATTGATAGATCATTAAAGATTATCTGAAAATGAAAGGGTTAAATTTTTGAAGTATCAGAATTCAGAAACAGTATTGTCTTCAATTTTCTATTTTTATTACATACTCTCTGATGATAAATCTCTGATTATAAACTGAACTAATAGATTAATAACAAAAATATTCAAACATCCAAATCCAAAACTATTATTTTTGATGGAGGATTTTATATCAAACCTAGATTCTTTTTGCAATCTGAAACCGACGCAATAGCAATAGCGATAGACTGAACCTCTTTGATTAAGAGCCAATGACTGAAAGATATCTATTCTACCAAATTCAACATAAATTATGATCTCTAAACCAAAACCATTATTGAACATTCATTAACTATGTTTTCTCTTCAAAGCAAAACGAAATTGAAATGTGAATTGGAGTTACGTTAATAATTAACGAACGACAAGAAATTGGCAGTTTGGTTGTCAATTTGCGAGGCGTAGATATATGAAAGAGAGATAACGTCGGTGGGCAGAGTACATCGAATAATGTCATCTGTCCATTCTACTGTCTGTTTTTAACCCCACTTCCCCTCTTTTCAGTTGTACGCCATAAACATCTACCACTGAAACGGTACTTAACGACTGACTGAGTCATTCTTCAACTCTTTTCATGGCTCCATTTCAAGTTTTAAATGCACCCAATTCCTTTTTATGCTTACTACTTTCTTGCAGATTTATATACAGCATTTGAGTGCTTTCGTATTCGAAAGTTATTTGGTTCATCTAAATCCATGTTTCTAGAATAATCTTCCACAGCACTCTCACAATACCATATTATGGTTATAAATCAAATCTATGAAGATACAAGTAAATAAAATTTAGAATAGGACTTAGAGGAGTTTAGACGATACCCAATATCGCCAACGTTCTCAGCCAGCTCTATACAAACATTAATTAATGTAAGATATTTATGTAGACTGCAGAGTACGACCAGAGTCTTGGCTATGTTTTCAAGGGAGGGTTGTTGGGGAAGATCTGTTGTGTTAAGTGTATATCGCTAGAGTAGCACCAGGTACTTTTAAGCATTTTGCTTAAATGACAGGATGGTTTCATGCACATCTCTTTTCTTCCTGCATTTCGAGAAGTTCTTTCATGTTCTAACAAGTTGTTAATCAGAATGTATGTTTCAAGAAATTAGGTCTGTCTTTCATATAATTACGCTGAAAGCGTTATACAGTGAAAGCAACAAAGGAATATTCGTTACGTCGAAAGCGTTATACAGTGAAAGCAACAAAGGAATATTCGTAAACTTTTTGAAGCTTTATTGAAAATGACACGCAGGTGGAAGTATGTATTGCTTAAGAATAACAAGCACATAAAATAAAATAAAAAATCTATTTTTCGAAAAAGATTTAAATTAAAAACTTTTCAATAAATAGTTTTTAATTTAAATACTTTTCGATTAAAATTACAAACTAAGATATTTATGTTTAAATAGTTTTTTATATATGTTATTAATTAATATATATATAAAATAAGAAAAATAATTTTTTATATATATTATTAGTTTTTAATATATTTTATTAATTAATATTATAATAAACAATGTTAAGTATTGATAACTTTCAGCGTTCTATATATATATTATTAATTAATATATGTATATATATTATTAATTAATATATGTATACTAGGTAGATTTCAATTAAAGTTTTATGAAAAATATAGATTATAATATATATATTAGATTTTAATTGTGTAGTTTTTCTTTTGAGAAAAAAATTACGGTTAAGTGTGTTTGAGTAAGAGTTTTATCCGGATGAGTGATCTTTTGAAGAAGTTTTGATGTTTCGACTCTCTAAACATCATATAAATGAAATGAGTGCTAAGTGAACCATTTATTCTTATGAGAAATGATTTCTTGTGAACTGCTACTTATGAAATATGAGTCAATGAATTGACTACAAAACTATGCAATTGAATCATGATACAAATATCATCATGCAAAGATTTGAGTCAACTACAAATCCATGTTTCTAGAACAATCTCTCAAAGCACTCTCGTGATACTATATTATGGTCATGGATGAAATCTCTAAAGATGGAAGTAAATAAAATTTAGAATAGGACTTGCGTAAGTTTAGACTACAGCAAGGTTGTACTTGTCCACTAAAATCACTTGCATTCTCAATTAGCTAAGAGAACGGATCTAGTAGTTGAGCATAACAGTTGTTATAGCATTTGTGATTTAATGCTCAATATTTTTAATAATTTTGCACCAATAGTTGTGACTTTAAAGTTGTTAAGTATTGATGACGATTACCCATAACTGAATGAAATGTATTCCTTAGATCTAAAAAGCAACAAATCATGTGATGCTACATCAGTGTACTAATAAAACATGACTTGGTGCACAACTATGGGTCTAATCTTTTTTGGGATATTTTTGGACACCTCCACGAAATATATGCTGATGTGGCATCATATTTGATGATGTGATCCTCAAACCTTAATTGTAAAAAAAAGATTTGTCAAATAAATTACTGAGAAAAATTATAAATGATTTGAAATTTTCAAATAAGATTTTGAAAAACCCAAAATTAAAATGCTCAGCTGCTAAATCATCTCCTCTCCCCTATGCATGTATATTGTGAAAATGTTTCCGGGTGGTTGCCAATGTATGGTCAGTTTATGTTCAATCGTCTTGTTTATTACGAACAGCTATATGTTTTGTTTAGAAATCTACACAAATTTAAAATCATGTTTGACCTTTATTTTCTGTCTACGTCCATATTATTGGAATCTTTTATGACAGTGACAGATTGAATCCTTTGTTTTAGGATGTCCTCTTGGCTTGCATGACAGACTGACCATAATGCTTCGTTCTTGTGTAATTGGGCAAGCGACCTCTTGTTTGGATTAGTTACCGCTGAGCTTTTCTATCGTATTACTTGGAATGCCTTCTGCTGTGGCGTAAGCTCCATGCCAAACTAGTCAAATCAAATTAACTTTCAATGCAGCGCATTTCATGGCAATACTGACGATCAATCAATTGACAGATTCCCACAAGTTACTGAATGCTTCAATGGTGTAAGGCTCCCCGATCAATTTGAAAGGAAGAGCCCTGACAATTCACTTTTTCTTTCACACAATTGTCAAATCAAACTCACCGAATCAAAATGAATGCACCTCAATTTCAAAAGCATTGTGATCTTTCTTTTTTTTTTTTTAATGAATAGACAATTATCTATATTAATTATAAAGATAATAATACATATTCAAAAAAAGTGGATGGTTAAAAGGCACATCTCGAGAGTCACATGGGGAAAGCAATAAATATTACACATGAAAATAAAAAGGCCTTTATGCGGCCAGAGTAGTGCCAGGTCCCTGTCATCCGATTTCTTTCCCCATACATCAGCAGGGTCTAGAGTGATGTCAGGAGGGCCAAGCCATCATCATCATCTTCTTTTTCTTTTTCCTTTTCTTTATCCTCGTGTCTGGGCAAGATTGTCAAGTCCAAACGGGGGAGCCACCAAGTATGTGTTATATGGTGTTATGTAATAGATTAGATAGATTGGCATCACCAGGCATGTGTTATATTTGCCAAGAAAGTTACGTTGGAATAAATGTCCACCACACACCTCAGGGGATTGTTTGTAATAGGTGTAGACTGTTGGACTCAAAGGAACACTGAGAGGGGGGGAGGTTAGGGTGAATCAATGTTCAATAAATCTTAAACTTGTTAATCTGAAACTTAAACTATTTTGACATTACATTTAAAAGAAAGATGCAAGCATTTAAAGAAAACATTCATAACACCATAACACAAAAATTTTTGCGTGGAAACTTTGTTAGGGGAAAAACCATGGTGGAGGTTAGTCCACAATTTGAGTACTCAAATAAAAGTTTTACAAAAAAGAATGCACTTGCATTCAGGCACACTACCTAGAGCTCATTGCTCAAAAGGAAGGCTCACTACCTTATAAAAGTTCAGATTAAAACCATCTGAAAGATGAATTGAGATAGTAGCATTTATTCATGTCAGGTTACAATTCTGGTGAAGCTCATAGATTAGATTTTGGATCCTTTTTCTGACTCTACACTTCGCTCTGCTCTGGTCTGCACTTTTCTGCTCTTCGCATCACACACAGATAAATTCACACTATTACTCTACTGAATTTTGCAACACACATTCGCTATGTTCTCTATCCCCGTTATATCCTTGTCTCAAAATGATAAAACCGATCTCATATATATATTTGTTATCAAGGATTTTATCATTCATATGTCAGCTTCATAAAACTTTAAGTTCTTTACAACTATCAGCTAGATCCTTAATTAAATCTTTATGTGTATCCTCCAAAGTCGGTTAAGACATAGAGAGGACCCAAACAAACATAATCGAGCACAAAAAATATTTAATTAATTACTCCTTATACATCCGCAATTACTATATTTGCCAGGTCAACCTTCTAGCATAGATAACCAATAGATTAGTGACCTGGATCTCTTAGATTGCATACCAGTGAATGCGCATTAGTGTACTTCTCGAATAAGGTAATACAAATATTAACAAGCCTTTTTCTGATATCCATAACCCAAAATAAATCCGGTGAGGTATTTAGATTGACTTTTATGCCTTTAATCGGATGCCCTGTTCTTCACTTTGTTCTGTCGATGTAAACCAAAACTATAGGGTGATCCCACAATAGTGGTTTACAATTTTTGGGCAAATTGGACACTGGAATTATTATTTTTAACTAAATCTTCACTTTCGGGCTCTTGTAGCGGCTAAACCGTGAGGAATTTGAAAATGATACAAACTAGAGTCTCATCACATTTTGTCTTTAGATTCTAAAAATATTTTTTCCAAAATTTTTGGAATCAGATTGCAAGTTTTTTTCCATCTCCCACAAAAACTGGTTTTTTTCAGAAAATAGCTTTTTTAAAAAGTGATGCTCACTGTATACAACATAACTTTTTTTGTATGAAGGATAAAATTCTAATTTTTTCGAATTTAGATTTTTAACTACGGTATCTAGCACTTTCATTTGGTCTCATAGTTTTTTATTGAATATTTTTTCCTTAATCAAGTTTCAAAGTCAAACCAATTGCAATTCAAACATAGGCGGACTATATACAACATAACTTTTTCTGTATGAATCGAAATTCAATTTTTTTTTTTTAATGGATCAAGGACATTAATACCCAGCCTCAACATATTTTTAGAAATTTTATTTTGATAATCTGCTATTTTTCCACATGTGCAGACCAAAGATTTTGATTTTAAGTGAAAAACCTATGTTTAATAAAACTAAAAAATAAAATACATAATAAAAGCAAATCATATTAAAATTATATTCGACGGATAGCTCATTCCAAGGACTATCATTATCTAGTTGGGTTTTTGAATTTTTCTACATTTTCATTTTCAAATTGAGCTTCGAACGACAATTTTTTACAAAAAAAATCATTTTTTTTAGGAAATTGGGGAAAAAGGGTGTTCGACCGAACCCAGGTTTGGCCGAACCTCTTAAAGGGGTTCGTCCGAACATCCTTTAAGGGGGGTTCGGCCGAACCTATTTACAGTAAAATAATGAAAAACTTTCACGGGGTCCGAGAAAATGTTGGGTTTTTTTTTTTTTTAATCCCTATTAAAGGGGTTCGACCGAACCCTAGTTCGGTCAAACCCCTTTATTTTAATATTTCCGGCTCACATGTCAAAGGGGTTTGGCCGAACATTTTGGTTCGACTGAACCCCTTCACTTTGTGTAGAGGGAAAAAATGACTTTTCCCTTCCTCCACAAAAGTGTTCACCACTTATGTGGGTTCACCCTATATTGTACATCAGATGCATGACTTAGGTTTCCATCAATGAAAACACTTACAAGACATCTGCCAACAATCTCCCCCTTTGGCATTGATGGCAACACTTAGTGAAAAATGACTAAGTGTCAGAATCATTATAAGTACACTGCCAAACTTTATTGCTCTCTCTCCCTTACGCTTCAAAAACACAACTCCCCCTGAGATTGATGAGACATTTTTTACTGCACTCTCTCCCCCTTTGACATCAATGACAAAGCATAGAAACCATATGCCAAAAAGACAAAACATACATGTGTTCAAAATCTCCAAAACTTCAAAACATATATACCGACAATTCTCCCCCTTTGACCAAAACTTCAAAATTTGAATCAATTTTGAAAACAAGCAACTGCTACTTTAGAAAATTATCTTATGATTTTCCTTCATTTTCGAAAGAAATTTCTTCCAAGCATATATTGTGATCCCAATGATAATGATCAAGTTGTTGTTTTTGGATGTTTTGTTGACAATTTCAGTTAGAGATTCGAGAATTGTAATTGTTTCCTCTAGTTTCTCACCTTTCCTTAGTATCTCCACCATCTGCTCCAATCTGCACTCGGTTAGATCCTTCACCTTCCAAAAAGTATCCGTAAGAGTGTTCTTGGTGAATTGAACTTTGGTGTGTTCAGACTATAGCTCCCAAATCTTTTTCTTGATGGTGTCATCTTGATCCTGAAACATATCAAAGCTTTTTTCCAATCCCATTCAACTCTGTTTCAATCTGCTTCAATTTCTCTTTGTATTTACCAACAACATGAGGCCAACGAATGCAATAGTTGTAGATGTTATTAGCTGAATTTATGCATTGCCTCAACTCATTCATTTTCTTCTTCAGTTTGGTGAGTGATACCCTAAACTGCTCCTTCAAATGAGAGATAACTTCACATTCTTCTTTGTCTTTGTCCTCAAAGTTCATTGTTTCTTTAATGCATTCAATCATTTCTTCAAGTAGAATGTTCTGCAAACTTTCCAATTTGATCTTGTGGTGCTCAACATGAGCATTTAGTACACTCAGAATCATATCTTGATCATATGATGGTCTAACAGACCATAACTTAGCAATTTTCTGCATTCTACCTTCCTCCTGAATAAGTTGTTGTAGCTTCTCCTTTGTCAGGTCATCTTCTTCCTCACTTGTTTTTTCTGGTTCTGATTCATTTCCCTATGGATCCTCAGTTTCTTCATCAGATTCATCATCTATAATATCCACAATTTCCTTTTCCTTTCTTTTTCCTTCAATTCTGGGAATCTTGCATTCCAAAGGGTTGTATTCAACAATTTCTTTTTCTCTTTTATGCTTTTTCTCCATGCCACTGGAAGAGGAACCAACTTCAATTTTTCTTACCGAAGGGGAAATATTGACTGAGCCACACTTTCCAAGGACATTCTTAAAGAAATTTTCAAATTCGTGATCCCAATTAGCCAAGCTCTTAGAATATGAGTATATTTGATTGCATACTGGTTCGTTTTCTTTCCACACCACATTGTCGATCTTTGGAAAATAATTCAAGAAATACATTACTAAACATATAATCAGAGTACCGAACCTGAAAGGGTAGCCTGTCTCTTTTGTTAGTTGCACATTCTCCATTAGTTGATCCTTTATCAATCTGCACAGGTCAAATTATTGACCTTCAATTATCATCTTGTGAGAAATGTAGACTATGCCAGTTGAGGTCACTCCTTCTCAATTTCTGAAAAAGACTTTATATGAAATTTTGTGCGTAATGTACTTTGTAACAAGATTCTTGATTGTCGCAATTATCAGTGCCCTCTAATCTCCAATTATTTCGGTTAGGGTTTCAACTTCTTTGTTCTGGATGGATTTCTTCCTTGGTATATCTCCGACTTTGCATAATCCAGTCAAATTCTCAATTACTTCGTTCGAAATGATGTAGGGTTTTTCCAAAGTTAAAGTGTCATCGTGCAATCTGCTCAAGATGAATTTAACGAATTTCACATTCTCAAAGTATGAAAACTCATTCCAAATATCCAAATTCTTGTGTTTGGCTTCTCTCAATTGCTTCAATTCGTTGGGTAACAATAGATTCCTCATGGACCTAATCTTTCCACTGTTGTATTCGTCCAAAATGATCGACCCTTTGATTTGTTCCATTTTCTTTTCGCACTTAGGTTTAACAACCGCACACCAAATTATATGAAAATTCAAAAAACAATTGAAATACTTGATAGATTTTGAGTTTTGTCGGTGAATTAACTTCTCTGCTTTGAAATTCTGCTACCGAGTGCTCTCCTTCTTGTCTTCTTCAATGCAAATTGACAAATGACAGTTCCAACTTGACTTTTATAGCTCGTACACTTGTAATAAATGCATTTGCCCTAGGTTTTCTCGGTGCTCTATTTTCTCAAACAACAATAGTAAAATTCATTTGTAGACCTATTAATTCTTTGAATTTTCTTGTGAAAGTTCTCCAAAACCTCTGTATATTATTAATACACCTTTTTGACCATTCTTCGCATTTCGGTACCATCTATGGATAGGGGAGGAAATATTTTCTTGAAAAACTCCCCCTAGGCCAGTGGCCTGAAATCAATTACCGAAAGAATTACTGGAAGCAAGTTCTAGTGCAGAACCATTTCTAGCATCAAACTCATCCTTCCTTACGTCCCATGTCTTCTTCATCTCATCTCTTATCTCATATGCAGTCACTTTTCCTTTTCCTTTGTCACCTTCTTGTATATTTTTGCCTCTCTACATTTGACCTCTTCTATCCACATTTTTGTTTCTGCAGAATCTTGCAGTGCGACCATATTTATTGCAATTGTAGCACATAGTACTTCCTTGGCCAGATCAATCATTCCATCAATTTTTCTTCTTGATCTGCATTGATTAGCAATATGTTGAAATCTTCCACATGTGTAACATTCAACATTCTTTCTATTGACAGAGTAGTTTGACCCATTTTTGCATTCAATTGATTTATGACCAAACTTTTTGCATTTGAAACACTGACCAAAAAATGATGAATCTCTTGATTTCATATTACTTCTACAATGAGTAGCCATATGGCCAAATTTATTGCAAGCAAAACAGTATCCATTAAACTTTTGAGCATTAGGTTGTCTTACCGGATACCTTCCACCTTTGTTAATCTAGTTTCCTTATCTGCGATTCTTTTGTCTAAATCTGGAACTTTCTCCTTTTTCATATCCAAGACCTCTCTTATCATTTCCACTCTTTTTTCCTTGAGTAAGTTCATCAAGCTTAACTGAACTGATCTTAAACTTCTCCCTGTATTCATTTGCAGTAGACAATTCATTTATGAGAACAACAATCTGTATACCAAGTTCTTCTTCACTGTTTCTAGATCATTGCAGTTCTCTTTCCAACTGAGTGAAGGGTATGCGCAAGATCATGATGGACCAAAAAGTGGCGATATGTAAGTGATATGATGGCCCATGTGGCTGATGACTTTTTTTTTACCCAAAATTGATGAAACGAAAAGGGTTTTTAAAGGAGATTCTCAACTTTCCACCAATATAAATTATGTTTTACTTTGAATTTAATAAATAATTATTATTCATTTTCTAATTGAATTACGACTAAAGTCCTTATTGATAAGTTGATTGAAAAACATTTATAGCTTTCAAACGGTATCACATTTTTTGAATCCGAAACATGCGTCACATTCTATGTTTCACATAATATAGGATTAAAAAAAATGAATTTCATGAAGTTTTGACCAAGTTAAGGTGGTCAGACATACAATTTTTTTATATTTTTAAAAAGTTCTAATAAAAAATTCATAATTAATTAATTACTTGGAAAAAAATTACAAAAATTATGCATCACATGGGGACATGAGTTCGCTACTTATATCTAAAATATTATTAAAAAAATATTATCATTTTATTGTGGTTAGGGTGGTCAGACAGACACCTACTTCTTATTTTTCCCTTGAAATTTAAGTACTACTGCATTGAAATTTCAAATTTTCACCAAATAGATTTTAAAAAATAAAAATAAACCTAGTAGTTTAGAAACTATATTCAATTTGCTATAGATTATATTCTTACATATTTTTGAAATAATATAGATAACTTATTCAAATTTTTACGTCAAGTTGCCTAACTCTGATTTTTTGAATTTTCATCACCACTTAAGGGCCTATTTTTTCCATGATGATCCTGCACATACCTTGAATTCTCCATTTACTCTTCTGCATTCATTAGATTTCTCCTTTAGTGACTGAGCAAGGTTCTCCTCATTCTTCTTCCTTTCTTCAATCTCTTTAGTCAACTTCATCACCATAGATTCCATTTCATGTTTTAGGGTAGCATTGTCTTTGGAAAGCTTTTCACATTCTTCAGTTATCTCCTTCAAGGCTTGATTTAGGTGAGTGTCATCCATTTTTTCACTCTCTTGTTGTTGTAAATGGTCACAGAGATATTTTCTCCTCCCTAGATTTAATAGTCTGATCCTTCAATGACTGAATGAATTTCTCAACATCCTTAAGATTTGCTTTCGATTCCTGGACTTCTGCTTTAGACTGATCAAGATCATTAAGTGTCACAAGAAGCTGCTGCTAAAGACTGCCAGAGTCCATCACATTTCAAGATCCACCTCAAGCTGCTAAACCTCTTCAGAGGAACCAGAAGCTCTGATACCAATTGTTGGACTCAAGGGAACACTGAGAGGGGGGGGGGTGAATCAGTGTTCAACAAATCTTAAACTTAAACCATTCTGACATTACATTTAAAGGAAAGATGCAAGCATTCAAAGCAAACTTTCATAACACCATAAAACAAGTATTTTTGCATGGAAACCCTGTTAGGGGAAAAACCACGGTAGAGGTTAGTCCACAATTTGAGTACTCAAATAAAAGTTTTACAAAAGGGAATGCACTTGCATTCAGGCACACTACTCAAAAGGAAGGCTCACTGCCTTACAAAATTTCAGATTAAAACCATATGAAGGATGAACTGAGATAGTAGCATCTATTCATGCCAAGTTACAGTTCTGGTGAAGCTCATAGATTAGATTCTAGATCTGTTTTCGGACTCTGCACTTTGCTCTGCTCTGTTGTGTACTTTTCTGCTCTTCACATCACACATATCTATAAATTTTCACTATTACTCTACTGAATTTCGTAACACACATTCGCTATGTTCGCTATCCCCGCTATATCCTTGTCTCAAAATGATAAAGCAATCTCATATATATATCCGCTATCAATGATTTGATCATTCATATGTCGGCTTCATAAAACGTTAAGTTCTTTACAACTGTCGGCTAGATCCTTAATTAAATCTTTATGTGTATCCTCCAAAGTCAGTTAAGACATAGAGAGGACCCAAACAAACATAATCAAGCACAAAAACATTTAATTAATTACTCCTTATACATCCACAAGTACTATATTCGCTAGGTCGACCTTCTAGCACAGATAACCAACAGATTAGTGACCCAGATCTCTTAGATCGCATACTAGTGAATGTGCATCAGTATACTTCTCGAATAAGGTAATACAAACATCAAAAATCCTTTTTCTGAGATCCATAACCCAAAATAATAATCCAGTGAGGTATTTAGATTGACTTTTATGCCTTTAATCGGATGCCCTGTTCTTAACTCTGTTCTACCGATGTAAACCAAAACTATACTATAGATCGGATGCATGACTTAGGTTTCCATCAATGACAACACTTACAAGCCATATGCCATCATAGACTAGAAAAAGGAAACCACATATTTTCACTTGAAAATAACATGGATCCTGGTCCACAACCAACAAAACTAGCAAACCTTACTCAAGTTGAAGAAATGTTAATTGCACGTGTGACCCCAATTTTGCAAGTCACACATGCAACTAGTGGCCAGTTCAAATACATAGGGCACACAATAAGCTTTCCTCAAAATATTGAAAATGTGGTGAAGAAATTGCCACATTTAGTTAAAGATATTCCACTAATTATATTTCAGAGAAAGGATCAATGCGAAACAAACTATAATTTTACAGTAAATAAGGCCCATGTGTACAGAGCACTACGATACAAAATAGAGCATGACAAATTTTACTCCAATGTCATTATTGATGAAAATGCTCTTGACAATATATAAGAGAATTCAGATCACAATATATTTAATGATTTGAGAACTATCCATATGGAGTTTGACTCTGACATAAGGGTATGTGCAGGATCATCATGGAAAAAATAGGCCCTTAAGTGGCAATAAAAAGACAAAAAATCAGAGTTAGACAACTTGACGTAAAAATTTGAATAAGTTATCTATATTATTTCAAAAAAATTTAAAAATATAATCTGTAGAAAATTGAATGTAGTTTATAAACTACTAGACCTTTATTTAAAAAATAAAAATCTATTTGGTGAAAATTTGAAATTTCAATGCAGTAGTATTTAAATTTTAGGGTAAAAATAAGAAGTAGGTGTCTGTCTGACCACCCTAACCACAATAAAATGATAATATCTTTTTATAAGATTTTAGATATAAGTAGAGGACTCATGTCCCGATGTGATGCATATTTTTTTATAATTTTTTTCCAAGTAAAGAATTAATTATGAATTTTTTATAAAAAAATTTCAAAAATATAAAAGCTCGTCTGTCTAACCACCTTAACTTGGTCAAAAATTAATGAAATTCAATTTTTTCTTTTTTAATCCTATAGTATGCAAAGCATAGAATGTGACGCATGTTTCAGATTCATAAAATGTGACACCATTTGAAAGTTAGAGATGTTTTTCAATCAACCTATCAATCAAGACTTTATTCATTATTCTAATAAAAAATGAATAATAATTATTTATTAAATTCAAAGTAAAGCATAATTTATATTGGTGGAAAGCTGAGAATCACCTCTAAAAACCCTTTTTGTTTCATCAATTTTGGGTTAAAAAAAGGTCGTTAGATACATGGACCATCGTATGGCTTACATATCACCACTTTTTGGCCCATCATGATCCTGCACATACCCATAAATGAAATTGTTTTTGTGGGCCCCCTTATAGAGACAGATGATGGAAACATAATTGATCACATGACATCAATGGAGTCTAAACTACCAAATGCACATAAATAAATGGAGTTGATTCATGCATGGGTAAACAATCCTCATATAGACCCAACATCAATGATTGATTGGCCGATAATTGGTGTGTCTCCAATAAATGAATATTCTACACTAGGTTTGCTTGACATGACATTCCCATCTTTATTTGTTGATGGAAAATGTGATTGGTTGGAACCACGTTTAAGAAGGGTTCATCTACATGAGTTTGTGAAGCACCTCTTTCGTTACAGAGATAATAGATTTGGAAAACATCCAAGGTTTCGCTATTATATGATGAATATGATCATCAGGCATCAGGCACATACCTCCACAACAATTTATGTTAAAATAAGTCTACTTGAAATCCCAATGACCATACATGAATTGAGCGAACATATGGAGAATATGCCACAATCCAACCTAGCAGATAGATTAATGTGATTCGGTACCACTTTAAGGGGAACAAGATCCTACTGGACCAAGTGTTGAGCAAAACTAACATACATGCTTCACCAAAATTGGAACACCTACAATCTTCTTCACCTTGAGCGCAACTAACTTGTATTGGCCAGATTTGCATGCATTAATGCCCGAGACACAGCCAACCAATCCATGAGAAGCACAACTTTGGCGAAAACAAAATGTAATCGATAACCCACACATAGTTGCCCAATACATCCACTTACACCACACAATTTTTAGAAAAGAGATCCTCTAGAAGGGTATGAATTTTAAGGACTACTGGTGCTGATAAAAGTGGCAGCATAGAGGATCCACACATGTACATGGTTTTATATGGTTACATGGAGCACCAAATATGGATACAATCGATTGGAATAATGAATATCAAATGAGAAAAGAACTAGAATATATCCATGATTTAGTTCATGCCTGCAACCCGTGTGAAGATGCACACCACCACAACATTCAGGTATTATTACAGATTTTAAAAAAAACAAATATTCTCTCAAATATAGACAATTTATCAAATTTGACAAAAGAGATTAACTAAAATGACCTTAACAAGCAGGCATACCGAAATTTCTCTCTACACCCATGTTTGAAAAACACAAGACAATTGGTGGAAATTGATTTTTGGGAAGACTACAAAGAAATTTTGAACATTGTACAAACACACAATATGTAAAGAGGGCGCATGTCTACGGAAAAAAAGAGGAAAATTAGTTTGTAGGTAAATTCTCCATTATCATTTTATTCCAATTTCTATGAAAATATTTTCTTCCTTTAATATATTGCTTGATTTAACAAAAAAATACCTTTGCAAAACATATAGGTATAATGCACCATGGCCTCAAAATCAAGAATCTAGTATATATAAATATTTAGAGAGTGGTGAGATGAAATTTGATGCATTCATAAATGGTGATAGATTTAATTCATACAGTTGTTACATACTACAGTTATGTCAACCTGCTATGTCAAAGCATGTTGTAGTAAAATATATTGCAAAGTATACAACGAAGGTAGGAAAAAGCTCTGAAACCTACCACCAAATATTATTGCGGCTTACAAATCTACAATATCCTGATGATTTAGTAGCAAAGGCTTACAAAAGGCTTCTCACTGAAACACTAATAGAAAGGGATATTGGAGCCCAAGAAACAAGTCACATGCTATTGGAACTCCCACTGGTAGAGAGTAGTAGAAGGTTTGTGAATTTAAATGTTTCAAAGGAAGAGTTCAAATGTGTCAACTTAAATACAAATGATGAGAATGAGCAACACAACATATCCTTCATCGATGCATATAAGAATAGGCCCCTGTTTATGGAATCTATTTTCCTTATTGATGCTACAAAATCATGGATTTATAACCACAAAAGAAAAGGTCAGAACTTATGGAGTCTGAGAAAAGGAGCTATTGTAAGAGTATTTCCTAGGTTTCTAAAAATTCTTGCACATGAATCAGACAAGTGGATCGATTTTTGCACTTCAAAACTATTGTTATATAAGCCTTTTCGTGACATACAAACAGATATTGGTGACAATGATGAATCAATAATCACAACATGGGATAACTTCAATTACATTCCATGGCACCTAGAAAGAAGAGGGGTTGTTGAAAATACTGAAAATGATACAGATTCTGAATCTGAAGACAATAGGGATGCTCTAGGTACTACGACAAAAAATGAATGGGAAATTCTATCTATGCTTCATCATCGACATATTTTCCAAGTTTCAAAAATAGATATGTTGGGAAGAAGAGATATAGATTGACAAATAGATTGGTGTCATGAATTTCAGGGAGAAGAATACACAAATTTAGCTACAAATTTCATTACCACTATGAGAAATACAAGTTTCTTGATTTATGATGATATACCTCAATGTGTGGATTATAGAAACCTTAGTGAAAAACAAAAAAAAGAAAAAAATATTATAATCTCCCACTATCATACATCTCATAATGCATCTCCCTTGTATATGATAATACAAGGCACAACAGGAACATGCAAGTCATATTTAATTGGTGCTATCAATCAGGCATTGGAAAAAACGCTCTCCTTTACTTCTACTTGCACCAACTGGAGTTGTGGCATTCAACATTGGAGCGTAGACAATTCATTCTAAGCTGAGAATACCTATAAAAGATTTCAGTGAATTACAGGGAACAAGACTCACAAGTTTCCAAGAGGAGATCTCTCAGATTAAATATATATTGATAGATGAAATGAGCTTTCTAGGAGAGAGGTTACCAAAAAACATTGACTCTTGTCTACGACAAGAATTTCCCACAAGAATCCATGAAAGTTTTAGAGGTATGCTTAGTATTTCCATTCTTGAATTTATGAATATTCTAGGCTCGATCACACTTTCATCATTATTAAAATACTAATTTTATAATACGTTTCTTTCAAATAGGTGTCTCTATGATATTGGTTGGAGATTTGGTACAATTTCCTCCAGTAAAAGGTGTGCAAAGCTACTTTGGGAACAATTCCAAACAATAGTCACTTTAGATCACATTTTTAGACAAGATAGACAAGACATTCAGCAAGAAAGGTTTCGTCTTCTTCTATCAAACATAAGAGATGAAAACCCTACAATAAAAGATTGGATTTTAATTGTGTCTAGATCCAATACCAACATGAGCAATACAAAAAATGAAGAGTTAAAAGATAGTGTTCATTTATTCTCTACAAATGATAATGTGCATAGCCATAACAAGAGAAAACTCTATTTGTTATCAAATCATGTTGCGTGAAGCATTGCTGTAAAAATATCACTTACTTCTATAGAAAGAGATGGAAATGATGAGTTGGAGATGGAATTAATACTCAAAAACAATGCAAGGGTGATGCTAACTTCCAACTTATGGATAGAAGAAGGTCTTGTCAATGGAGCACTAAGATATATTTGAATTATTGTCTACACCCCTAGAAGTGCACCACCTCAACCACCATCGTATGTACTTGTAGATTTTGATAGTTACTTTGGAATTCCATTTGATGATCACCACCCCCAAAGGATTCCAATTCCAACAATTGATAGGGGTAACACAAAACAAATACCTTTGAGCTTGGATTGGGCTCTAACGATACACAAATCACAGGGACTAACACTGCAAAAGGCTATAATTGATATAGGCCCCACTGAAAGAAGTAGTCTCACGTTTGTGGCAATATCATGTGTCAAATATTTGAAAGGACTAAGAATTATGCCACCCTTCACATACGACAGATATGAAAAAATGAAAAAAGTAAAATAGGTGGCCAAAAGAAAGGCAAAGCAAAACAGACTAAAAGCCCTAGAAATTATTTGATCTAACAAATATTGTTAATATACTGATGCATTTTTCTCTTCTATAGATAGATTCGTCTCATTGTCCTTTCTTAACTTCCTAGGACACTATATGAAAATAAATTTATTAACAAAAATTGTGGAAATAATTAACACTATAATAGGTATAAGATAATTACTTGAAGTTCTTTACTAAACAAAATAACAACAATAAAAAGTCATAACCTTTAAGCCTTATTTCATACACTCTAAGAAAAAAATGAAATTGTGCAATGTGTATGACTACTAAATATTCATTTATTTCTAATATGATGTGTACTTATATTGAATTATTGTATTCCATGTATTAACCTATTTCATTTCTATATAGAATATGGATTCTCAAAGTTCATAAACTCAAAATTTAGTTAATGCCCCCATAAATCGTACTGAGTCTATTGGATCAAATGAGGTTCTTGAAACAAACATGGATAAACTCATGAGATTAGTGAGTGAACATCTTACACAAATAATAAGTGAAATAGAGGATGTGAGTAGAAGCATAGTAGCAATCAAAGACTTTGAAATCACTCAAGCAAAAGAACTCTTCAGCAACATGTACAAGGCCTCTTTGAAGGTTCGAGGATTTCTCAGATTTGATACGAGAAATGTTCTACGATGAACAATACGAGCAAGGAGATTCCAATATTATACGTGATGATTTCATAAACTACTTGAAAAAAGAATAGAAAATTAATATTAGATCCTAAATAAATATAGATATTACAAATTACGTAATCTATGTATTACTATAGATACTGCATATTTCAGATGAACATTTTATATACTTTGTGCATGGTTATCTGACTTATGGATGTTATTTATGTTATTGGTTATTATGATTTTATGATTTCTGTATTAAACTACATCATGGATGGTTCGTATAAACATTTTTATATACATTATGTATGGTTAAATTTTATTCATTTATTTAGCTCAATGATATACTTTATGGATTAAACATGTTCATATACTTTATGATGGATTATATTGTTATGGATAATTTATTTATTTTATTTACAATGTATTAAGGTATTAAAGTATATGATGGATGGTTAGAATAAACATGTTTATATACTTTAACAATTATTATATGCCTTATAGATTTTCATTATATGATGGATAATTAGTGCTATGGTTTATGTAACATAATATGATTTCGTTTAGTTTCAAAATATAAATATTACATATATATCACTAATACCTCAATATATATATATATAATCCTAAATCTAACCATAATCCTAATCCTAACCATAATCCTAACCCAAACTCTAACCCTAACCCTAAGCCTACCCAAAACTTAACCCCATCCCTAACTATTATATACCCCTAACCCTAATCCTAATCCTAACCTTTACCCTAACCAAAAATCTCACCCTCACCCTAACCCTAACATTGTCCCTAACTACATGATATACCCCTGATCATCACCATAATCCTTACCGTAATCGTAAACCATAACCCTAACCATAATCCTAACCCTAACCCTAACCCTATTCATGATGTAACTCCTTACCCTAACCATAACCTTTACCCTAACCCTAATTAAAATTGAACCTCAACCATAATTAAAGTTCTGAACCTAACCATGTTTGACCCCTAACCATAACTTGTATTAAATTTTATATTAAATATACTAAAATATTATTATTTATCTAGTTATATAATAAAATAATATTGTATAATTATATATTAATTCATGTTATGTGTTGCGTCGCGACTGCTACTAGCTTATCTATCTTAATATATTAATCTATATATTATATGCTGAGAGATATCATTTTCGAGGTGTATTTTTTTGCTTTTTTATTTTTGAATTTAAAATAATATGTCACAAAAAAAGAAAAAAAAATACACCTCAAAAATAATATCTCTCAACGTATAATATATAGATTAATATATTAAGATAGATAAGCTAGTCTATATTAATTATAAAGATAATAATACATATTCAAAAAAATGTGGATGGTTAAAAGGCACATTTCGAGAGTCACATGGGGGTGATCCCACAATACTGGTTTACAATTTTTGGGCAAACTGGACACTGAATTGATTTTTTTTAACTAAATCTTCACTTTCAGTTTCAGGCTCCTATAGAGGCTAAACCGTGAGAAATTTGAAGATGATGCAAACTAGTGATTTGTGACGTTTTCTCTATAGATTCTAAAATATTTTTTTCAAAAATTTTGGAATCAGATTGCACTTCTTTTTCCACCTTCAAAAACTAGTTTTTTTCAGAAAACAACATTTTTAAGGAGTGACGCTCATCGTATACAACATAACTTTTTTTCCATGAAGGATAAAATTCTAATTCTTTCGAATTTAGATTTGTAACTCTGATATCTAGCCCTTTCATTTGGTTTCATAGTGTTTTATTGAATATTTTTCCTTAATCAAGTTTCGAAGTCAAACGAGTTACAATTCAGACATAGGCGGATTGTATACAACATAGCTTTTTCTGTATGTAGCGAAATTCAATTTTTTGTTTCAATGGATCAAGGACATCAATACCCAACCTAAACATATTTTTAATTTTTTTTTTTTGATAATCTGCTATTTTTCCATATGTGCAAAATAAAGAGCTTGATTTTCGGTGAAAAACCTATGTTTAATAAAACTAAAAAACCAAATACATAATAAAACCAAAACATATTAAAATTATATTCATTGGATAGTTCATTCTGAGGACTACCATCTTCTAGTTGGGTCTGTGAAATCTCCTCCATTTTCATGTTTCAAAGGGAAAAAATCTAGAGTTTTTTTGTCTCGGAGGGTGGGAAGGTGGGAAAAGGGGGGTTCGAGCGAACCCCCAAGGTTTCGAGTGAACCCCCTTTCCACAATGGGAAAATGTGGGTTCCCACATTTAAGGGGTTGGCTAGAATCTAGAGTTTGTTCGAACCCCCCAAAATGATTTTTTTTGAATGGGGTCATTTTTTGGAAGTTTTCCTTCCTCACTCCAAATGTAAACCACCTTTGTGGGTTCACCCATGGGCCAAGTCTAGAAAGCAATAAACATTACACATGAAAATAAAAATTCCTTTATGTGGCTAGAGTAGTGCGCAGTCCTTGTCATTCGATTTCTTTCCCCATACATCAGTAGGTTCGTGAGTGACGTTAGGAGGGCCCCAACCATCATCATCTTCTTTTTCTTTTTCCTTCTCTTTATCCTCACATTTGGGCGAGATTGTTAGGTCTAAACAGGGGAGCTACTTCACAGTGTCCGACCAACTACAACCACTACCAGGAGCAATATCAGAAGGCCACCCAAAGGTGCTATCGCTGCTCCATGCCACCCCTTCAGAGGGCCACCCTAGGTCAGCCCGTAGAGGAGGAGAGCGCGACTGTCGAGGAGGGCGAGAGAAACAACGGGGAGGAGCCTTAGAGCGGGGGAAAGCAAAGGCACTTCGTCATCGTCCCCATGAGGGTGACCGACCGCGAGAAGAGGTAGGTGAAAAGGGCACCCGAGCCAGATGCAAGGGGCATTTCCCTAGTGGTCTAGAAGCACCTTAAGGTGAGAGACCTCAAGTGCAACTTTGTTAGCTTGAACTTGTATCTGTAAAAGAGCATTAGAATAAATAATTACTTTAGAGTATAAAGATACAGATTTATCAATCTGGTTCTGAGTAAAAATGTAGGCATTTCTATCTTTCCAAATACTGAAGAGGATCTCCACCCTAAAAGTGTGCCAAAGCTAGGTATAGTTAGCGGGAAGCTTGGGTGAATCACCTAGAACAGAATCATGTGCCAAGAGAATGACTCCGACCTGAACGACCAAAATAAGTCACGAATTATGATCTTTTACCTACAATTGAAGTTGAAATTTTGTAGACATTTATAATTGACACATTATTTCAACTAAATTTTTATTTATTCGATTTTATCTTATTATTAATTAAATAATATTTTATTATTTAATTAATAAAATCATTTTTTATAATTTAAATTATTAATCATTTTTTTCTATGATATAATTTTAAATAAATATATTTAAATATTTACTTAAGTCTTTATTTTCATTTCAAAATATTAAATAAATATATCTTTTTATATAATTCTTAATTTTCTCTTTTCATTAAGTGAGCTAAACCAACTTAGCTCATGTTAATCATCCACTTATACATTTCTAACCTTCATTATTCCTCTCAAATCATACTCATCCTCCAAAAATGTACATAAGCAAGAGCTTTAATACATGTGATATGGCTCTTGGTACACATCACATGAGTCAAAGATTTTCCAATACCCCTAAGGTACTCCAAAGTACTCTTTCAATCTTGTCCATCCACCTCTAACAGATAAATTCTCATCTATTGGTTTTCCTTTAATCTTGAACCCCTTTCCATCCACTAACTGTTTGGATACACTTGTCCTCTCCTCATCCTCCTAAGCCTCTCAAGTAATGAGAGCTCTTGATTTTGTAAATCAATTGTATCCATCTAATCCCTCATCAAAAAATTATAAATCGGCCTCAACTCGAGCCATTTGACATTATGACTCCTGTTGACGTGGTCATTACACACACAACAACATGCAAATAAATATTTTCCACTTGAACAAAGGAACCTATTTATCTTGAAAGAATCACTAGGATTTCATGGTTATAGGCAATCTTAGCTATCCCAAGGCTCGGAAATGTTGGGTCTTGACACATTAGGTTCACTTAGAGTATGTTGTGCAATTGTTGTTAATCATAAGCGGCCACTAGTTTTAAAGACTCTTAACTTTGACAAAATATAGCAATGTAAAGATTCAACAAATATAACATGCATTACTCTTCATATTCCATTAGTCTAAATCATTTTGAAATAAACTACTAAAAGAATAGATTTAAGAGGGGAAAGGCCTAAGAGATTAAGTGCTCCCAACTATTATCCATATAATCAAAGAGAAATAACTAAACCAAAGCATAAACTATTTTGCACTTCACTACTTTGCTTCACAGGTACATACAAAATAATGGAAGAAGTTTGAAGAAAAAGAACCGTTCACCACTAAAATAGTATCAAAATGCACCCAAATTTAGCATAACAAATTGACTCTTATAGTAGGAGTAAAAAACATACAGTTATGTAAGATTTACAATTTGTTTATAACCTTCAAATTGATTTTATATTAGAAAAATCTATTGTAAATAAAAAAATTTAAACTGGAATTGAACAAAAAACATGACTTAAACATAAAATTGGTGATGTTCCAGCTTTAGTCTAATTGTTCGAACAAATTTTTATCCTCAAAATAGAATAACATTCTGCCTTTTATACAATACAAGGCATTAGTCAATCAAAAGAGAGAACATGGCTAAGAGAAAATAAGCCAATAATTAAACAACACATGGCACAAGAGCATTGGTGGGACTTAGGAGATATTATCCTAATTTCTAGAAATAAATTCAAAGTCTACACTTTGACTTCCTTTGTTGTAGTTCAAATGTGTAAAAATCATAAGAAAATGTCTTATTAGGTTTTCCATAGTCTTAAAAACATAGAAATAAGTTTTAGGCGCTTCCCTTCAAAATTCCCAATCATGATGATGAGATTCGCTATCAAGAAAAATGTTCGTTGATGAAATTTAGGAAAAAATTCCACTAGTGCAAGTAAAAAAAAACCTGTAGTTCTACCAATCAATCAAAAACCCGGGTTTTCCTTTTTCCTGGTTATCTGCTATCTTCCTTTGGATATTTCCTCCGCAGACTCGTCTCAAGTTCCGCATTTGTCACCAAATTCATATTATCCCCTCTGTTTTCACTATTTCCCATAGAAATTGATTCACACTGGCACCTGAATTTCTTGTTACAATTTGCCACCTCCAAATACCCGCAATTAAAATAATGCCACCTTTGAAATAAAATATTAAGCATTTAAATTAACCATCAGAAGAAAAACATTATTAAAATCCATTTTTTATATGCTATTAATGTCTCCTATGCATCCTCATACCATCCACAAGGCAATGGAAAAGCATAATCAAGAAATAAGATCTTGATGAAAATTATTAAAAGGGTGATTGAACAGAATAAAAAGGCTTGGGATTCAAAGCTTAGGTTAGCTTTGTTGAAAAATTTGGATAACTGAGAGGGGAGTCAATCAATTATCCCAAAATAATTTTCTTTCTTTACTTAATTCAGAGCAATCATAAACCATTCATATATTAACTAGAACAAACTTGAACATGCAAGCACCAAAAAACACCATGAACACCAGATTTTACATGGAAACCCAAGATGGGAAAAACCATGGAAATTGTCAATTTTCAATTATGAAACACCAATTAAGGTAACACCGGTTAAGGTGATTTTTACAAGGTCTCATTGCCAAGATGCTCACTGCTTGATACAAAACAACTGATTAAAAATAGTCTCGTTGACAAAAGTGAATTGATGAAGTTGCATCTACATATGCATGAATTCAGTTTTGGTTAAGAGCACAATCTCTGTTTGCAGTAGATCTGATCAAGAATCTTCTACACACCTTCCTCACCCAATCACTGCAATACAAATTGCTTCTTCCTAACATTTTTCTTCACTTCCTTCTTTGATCCTTGTCACTCAATCCTTTGCACCCTTATCATTGTTCACACATATCACTTGTGTTCTTTGTCTTCAACCAAAAAGATGTTCTCTATATATATGCATGTATACCTGTAGAACATAATTAGGTCGGCCACATAATATCTTCATAGTCTTCTAAGTCGTCCAAACATCATTTGAATTTAGATCACCAAAGAACATGTCAACATAAGGGACAACCTTAAAATATTCAATAAGGCTTGACACACTAGCACCAGACCCAAAATATAGGTCGCTCATAAGGATCTTCTTACCATGTTACCAAGGGACCAAGAATAGGTCATACATAAGATAACATACTTTGAAATACATGAAATATATTCTGGATTCGATGGGAACACCACAACCAAGACCAAATCTCGATTAACATCAATTTATAAGAACACTACAACCAAGACCAAATCTTGATCAACATCAATTTCAGTACCAACCAGAGAAATGTGGTCAGACATACCAAAACTTGTGGCAAATTACATGAATGTCTGAATAGTAAGGATACCTGGAATAAGATTTAGATACATCAGCTTATAGCGAAATATTAACCTTCAATATTTTTCATTAACTGGCTTCCATAGATGTCCCAAAAAGAAGTACTTTTATTATCTGGATCGAGGATACCATCCATACTATGCAACATTATAGAGTAGATCATTTATGTATATCATCCAGAGCACAACCTTCCAGATACCAGGTTTTGACATCAATGACAACAATGCCATGTCAACAACTTCTCAACAATCCCCCCTTTGACATTGATGGCAAACATCAAAAACTAAAAAATACAAAAACTCCAAAGCTACAAATTCCAAAACTCTAAAACTCCCCCTTTGTCCAGCAATTCATTTCTTCTTTTTTTGTTTATATTTTTCTCCCCCTTTTTTCCATCAAAGGAAAAGGGCTAGATAAGAGCATTAGGAACTCAAATAAAAATAACACTTTTCATATGAAAAATCTTCTTGTACCTTTCTCTCACAGCTGGAAGAATCCTCTTCCAAGCCAGCACTGCAAAATCCAATCTAGTACCCATAGTATTCAACAGAGTCAACAATATAAATGAGGATGACTAGTCCTAAGATAGGCACTGTCATTCACAACTTATGCATTAGAAAGTATCCCGAAGAGATGATCCAACCAGACCTCAAAAATTTCTTTGACCAACTAGAAAGTTCTACCACATCTTCCCTCTGTCTCTGAATACTCAACAACTTCGCTTGCAACTCACCAACTCTTATTCTCTATTTTTCATCTTTGTCTTTGAATAAATCAAACCTCTTTCAAATATTATTCATCTTAGATTGAATAGCTTCAATTTTGCTTCTAAAATTGTCAACAACTGTAGGCCGCCGAAGACAATACTTGTAGATTTCAGTCATCACCTTAATGCATTCTCTCGTCTCACCAATGTGTTTGGATAACTTTTTTTTAGCTTTGAAAAATATTCTCTAAATCATAACTTTGAACTTATGTCCTTTAGGTCCTTCGAGCAACATCCTTTCATCAACAACTTCTACTAGATCATCTGATAACGAGTCAAAAACATCTGAAACAGTAATACCCTTTTTGAGCAAATAATCAACCAAGGCATCATCAATTTTAAGCCTATCCAACGGAGGGTAGGCATGTCACATTTCACCAACCTTCTTCATATCACCTTCATCTAACACTGACCGAATATCATCTGGATCGAAAGATTCAAATCCATAAAGAGATTCTTCTTCCTTATCCTTCTCTTCTGAGATAGTAATGACATCTTTTGTGTTAACTTTCCTCCTTTTTGGTTTCAGAGGGGAACCACCAATGAAAACTTCCAACTCCTTACCAGAGGAGGAACCCTCCTCAAACTGAATGAGCTAGGCATAACACTATACACTATCACACCGTAGCATATATCCCTCTGCAAGGATGAGAAATAGAATTTGCATGCACTTGATTTATCCTCCATACATTCCAAATACCTATAAAATTTCTTTCTGATAGGGATGCCAGACTTCCATTTAACATTCTATTTTTTTGGTAACAAGCTCGGAAAGTAAAATACCAAACATATGAGTAGAGACCCAAACCAGAAAGGATAACTCTCAACCAAATACATTCTTACATTCTCAACTAGGTTTTCCATTATTGGGCGACACAAAACAAACTTCATGTTTTCCTTCACCATCCTGTGTGCAAGATATACAACAATAGCCGAAGTAGAACCTTCATGATTTCTGAAATAGATTTTATAAGTGATGTCATAAGCAACATACCTTATTGCAAGATCAACAATGAGCTTGGGGGTCTTTTTCAATCCCAGTAAGTTCCTCCATGTCTTTGTATTTCATCGTTTTCTTCCCAGGGAGGTCACCAACACTGCACAAACCAGTAATAGCTTCAATGGATTCCTTCATGATTAGATAGGGTTTGTCCAACAAAATGTTGCCATCCTTGAATTGACTCAACAGGAACAAGATAGATTATTTCTCTGCAAACCAAGGAAATTTCCCCCATAAATCCATACCCTAAGCACTTACATTTTGCAACTCATCCGTCTTCAAACCTAGTTCTATTTATTTCATCTTCTGATTATCAAACTCATCCAATTCAGCTCCCTTTAGCTTCAGCGGAATACCACCACTAGATTCGTTGCTAGTCAACACGGGTTCCAATGTTGTGCTTGGCTTCTTCAAACTTTTATCGCTTTGTGAAACTTCTTCTCCTTCTTTGCAAACTGTGAGAAAATGATTTTGAAAACTCCACCTTTTATCCTTAATTACTCATAATGAATTCACCGCCAAAACGTGTATTGATGATGCCAACAACTGTACTTCGCTTTTGGGTGATCCTACAATACTGGTTTACAATTTTTTGCCAAACTGGACACTGAACTATTTTTTTCTAACTAAATCTTCACTTTTGGACACCTATAATGGCTAAACAGTGAGGAATTCAAAGATGATGAAAACTAGTGATTTGTGTCATTTTATTTGTAGATTCTAAATATATATATATTTTTTAAAATTGGAATCATATTGCACTTCTCTTCCCATCTCCTTCGAAAACTAGTTTTTTTCAGTAAACACCATTTTTAAGGAGTGATGCTCACTGTATAACACATAATGTTTTTTCCATGAAGAATAAAATTATAATATTTTCAAATTTAGATTTGTAACTACAATATCTAGTGCTTCCAATTGGTTTCATAGTGTTTTATTGAATATTTTTTCCTTAATCAAGTTTTGAAGTCAAACTAATTACAATTTTGACTTAGGAGGACCATATAACACAACGTTTTTTGTATGTATCGAAATTCAATTTTTTTTGGGTTGGATCAAGGACTTCAATATCTAGTGCACTCATATTTTTAATTCTTTTTTTTTGATAATAGTCTATTTTTCCACATGTGCAGAACAAAGAGCTCGATTTTCGATGAAAAACCTACATTCACAAGAAATAAAAAATAAATATAATAATTAAATTAAATTTATTTAAAATTATACTTTTTGGGAAGCTTATAATAAGTACTACATACTTACAAAAAATAAATTTTAAATGAATTCATTTGATCCCCCAAAAGGTAAATCAAAAGTGGTTTTTTATCAACATTTTGATAGGTGTAAAGGAGACTTTGTTATAGGTATATGGTTTAATACTAGTGGGGTTCTATCCAAGGGGTTTGATCTAAGGTGGTTTGATCAAACCCTCTTCAATTGGAATCCTTAAAATGGAAATTTTTAAGGCTTAAATCATTATATTTTCTAAAAATATGTGATTTCAGCAAAATTCAGACTCTCCCAAAAATTGTAAACTAGCATTGTGGGATCACCCTTTTTAGTTAGTCAGATCAAGATTCATCATATATGATTAACCGGTTCAGAATTAATCATGTTAAAAATCACATCAATATTCTTTCAGAGAGGGGGAACCGACATGATATGCATTGAAAAACTCCCGCTAAGCCAAGGCAATAGGCTCAATTACCAGTAGGGCATGTACCAGGATCCGATACCACATAAATGTTCTCCACATTTTTTTCCTTTTTCCTCCAAACCGTGATAGTCTTCTTCTAAGATTCATTTGACTCTGAAACTTTCTTTTTGTTCTCAGACTTTTTTAGAGCAACATATTTGCATGTTCTAGCATAATGTCCAGATTTATTGCACTTGTAACATCTTTGTTCTAACCTAACTGAGTGAAACTTGGATTTTCACTTATTAGCTTTGTGACCATAACCATGAAATATATTTTTCATTACATTACTTCTAGCTAGATTAGATAATTGACTTCTACAATGACTTGCTTTGTGACCAAACTTGTGATAATTAAAGCATTGAATATCTAGTACAACCTTATGTACAAATTTTTTACATAGAAAATAGTGACCATTGAATGATAAGTACCTTTGAGCATTTGGTTGCCTGACTGGAGGTCTTTTTGTATGTGCATTAGAGTTCCTGACCTTGCTTGCTACAATTGATCTTGCTTCAACTTCAATTTCTATTCCTTCATCCTTAGTGTTCTGATTTGAGCTTTCACCAGTGAATCCAAGTCCTCCTTTATCCTTGTGACATTTATGTAGGGATATGAGTTGATCCAAAATAATGCTACTTTCACACACTCTAGCTTTTGATTTCATCCTCCTTAAATCTTGATCTAACTTCTCATTTTCTTCTTTTTTATGTTTGGTGGTATCTTTGAGATTTTCTTTTTTCTTCTTCCATTCTTTCATTTTTTGTTTGATGGTGTCTTTGAGATCTTCTTCAGTCTTTCATTCTTCTATTTTTTGTTTGATGGTTTCCTTGAGATTTTATTTTGTCTTCTTGCATTCATCCAACCGAAGATTTAGATTTACAACACTTTCCTTTGACTCCTTTAATTCCTCGTTGACCTCTTTGTGTCTTGCTTTGAGTTTCTAGATTTTCTCCCTTAGCTTTGAGATGCAAGCATTTTTCTCCTTGAGGTTTTCTTTCAATTCTTCATTCTCTGATTTTGTACTTTCCATATCAATTAATATTGAATTTAGTTCTTCCTCAAAGTAATAATATCCTGCCATCTGTTCAAACTATCAAGATCTCCCTCAAGTGGTTAAACTCTATCTGCAAGGGACCAAGCTCTGATACCAATTGTTGAACAAATTAGATAACTGAGAGGGGGGTGAATCAATTATCCCAAAATAATTTTCTTTCTTTAGTTAACTCAGAGCAATCATAAACCATTCATATATTAACAAGAACAAACATAAACATGAAAGCACCAAACAACACCATGAACACCAAAAATTACGTGGAAACCCAAGATGGGAAAAATCACAGAGAATGCTAATTCTCAATTATGAAACACTGATTAAGGTGATACCGGTTTTAAGGTGATTTTTACAAGGGCTCACTACCAAGATGCTCACTGCAGGGTGGCTCATTGCTAGTGGGCTCACTTTTGGTGGGATCACTGCCCAATACAAAATAATTGATTACAAATAGTCTCACTGAAAAAAGTGAATTGATGAAGTTGCATCTACATATGCATGAATTCAATTCAGGTTAAGAGCACAACCTCTATCTATAGTAGATCCGGTCAAGAATCTTATGCACACCTTCCTTGCACAATCACTGCAATACATATTAATTCTTCCTAAGACTTGTCTTCACTTCCTTCTCTGATCCTTGTCGCTCAATCCTTCACAACCTTTTCACTGTTCACACATATCACTTGTGTTCTTCTTCACCTTCAACCAAAAATATGTTCTCTATATATATGCATATATACCCGTAGAACAAAATTAAGTTGGCCACATGGGCATGTGCAGGATCATGATGGGCCAAAAAGTGGTGATATGTAAGTGATATGATGGCCCATGTGGCTGACGACTTTTTCCTTTACCCAAAATTGATGAAACGAAAAGGGTTTTTAAATGAGATTCTCAGCTTTCCACCAATATAAATTATGCTTTACTTTGAATTTAATAAATAATTATTAGTCATTTTCTATTTGAATTACAACTAAAGTCCTGATTGATAGGTTGATTGAAAAACATATATAGCTTTCAAACGGTATCACATTTTATGCTTCGCATCTATAGGATTAAAAAAAAATGAATTTCGTGAAGTTTTGACCAAGTTAAGGTGGTCATACATACGAGTTTTTATATTTTTTAAAAGTTGTAATAAAATATTCATAATTAATTATTTACTTGGAAATTATAAAAAAATATGCATCACATCAAGACACGAGTCCTCTACTTATATCTGATATCTTATAAAAAAATATTATCATTTTATTATGGTTAGGGTGGTCAGACAGACACCTACTTCTTATTTTTCCTGGAGATTTAAGTACTACTGCATTGAAATTTCAAATTTTCACCAAATAGATTTAAAAAAAAAAAAAACCTAGTAGTTTAGAAACTAAATTCAATTTTCTATAGATTCTATTGTTACATATTTTTAAAATAATATAGATAACTTATTCAAAATTTTACGTCAAGTTTCCTAACTCTAATTTTTTGAATTTTCATCACCACTTAAGGGCCTGTTTTTTCCATGATGATCCTGCACATACCCACATAATATCTTCATAGTATTCTAAGTCGGCCAAACTTCATTTGAGTTTATATCACCACAAAACATGTCGGCATAAGGAACAACCTTAAAATATTCAATAAGGCTTGACACGCTAGCACCAAACCCAAAAGATAAGTCGCTCATAAGGATCTTCTTACCACGTTACCAAGGGACCAAGAATAGTTCATACATAAGATAATGTACTTTGAAATACATGAAATATATTTCGGATTCGATGGGAATGCCACAACCAAGACCAAATCTTGATTAACATCAATTGATAAGAACACCACAACCAAGACCAAATCTAGATGAACATCAATTTTAGTACCAACTAGAGAAGTGCAGTTTGACATACCAAAACTTGTGGAAAGTTACATGAATGTTCAGATAGCAAGGATACTCAAAATAAGCTTTAGATACATAAGCCTATAGAAAATTTTTAGCCTTCAATATTTTGCATTAACTAGTTTCCACAGATGTCCCAAAAAGAAGTACTTCTATTATCCAGATCAAGGATACCATTCATACTATGCAACATTATAGAGTAAATCATTTATGTATGTCATCTGGAGCACAACCTTCTGGATACCAAGTTTTGACATCAATGACAACAATGTCGTATCAATAATTTCTCAACAAGATTTGTAGCCAGACAGAGTGACAATGAAAAAATTAATTGTTCAGTCCCCATTTGGTTGGTTTATGGTCAATGATGAGGACATATTTGATGCAACTGTAAATAGAATCAACCAGATCACTCAACTAGATGAAACAAGGAGGATATCATACTTGAAAAAATCAAGAAGTAGCAACAGATCAAACATTTGTTTGATAAGAAGGCTACCACAAGATAATTTTAGGTGAATGACATGGTTCTCTTATGGGATGCAAGATCACAAGAAAAAGGAAAACATGGGAAGTTTGATGCTCTATGGCTCAGGCCATCTCTTATTAGCAACACTCATGGTGAGGATTCATACTTTCTACATAATCTTATTGGTGAATTTATAGAACTATAAATGCATAGAAAGATTCTGAAACCATATTTCTCTTGAGATATGTCTTTTCCATGCATAATGTATCACATGTCCATTTTTTTTTTTTTTTTTTTCTCTACCTTGGTTTTTCCTGGTTTTTTCTTAGGGTCTACTCCTCCAAAGATCTTGGTTTCTTGCCTTCTACAAAGTAAGCATTCCAAACTAGAGCTACTGGTAGTATTTTTTCCAAAACATTCTTAGCTTCTAGTTTTTTCCCTTTTTTTGAGCTTCAAAATGAGTATGCTCTTGCTAGGGTTTGATATAAATACTGTTATAGGTATTGGGTTAGGTCTAAAACCCTAAAAGACCCTAACTCCAGGCAACGTGCTTTCACTTTTGTTATAGTCACACATTAAGTACATATTGCCTATTGCCAGTACCTTAAGTCCCATGATTCACTTGTTTATTGGCCCCTCATGCCTAGGTTGCCACATAAGACTCATCTCCTTAAATAATTTATCAAAAGTTTAAGTCTTATGTCTGTATACCTTATTAACCCATTGGCCCCATTAGTCCCTAGTAGATGATAGGTTGTTTTAAAAGCACATGCACTAAAGAGACCCTTAAGTCACCCATGCCCAACATGTGGACCCCACCAATCCTTCCTGCATGAATATTTTATTAAGAAATTGCTCCACAAAACCAATAAAATGTTGACAAGTGTCACATTTCTAGTGGACTCTACAATTCCATGAAGGGTTTATTATTAAAGGAAAAAGTTAGCCATGGAACCGCAAATTGAGTAACATGTGGCACACTGAGCATCACTCATTTTTGTGTGAACCCTATTAAGACCTTATGAATGCTATGTGGTACAGTTTTAGAGCATTCTTCCATTATATGGAGTACCTCAAGGGGGACCCACAAGCACCTTACAAAACTATGGAAGATGGACACATGGCATGATTTGAAGATGTTTCACCAAAGGGTTTTATTAGATGCATTAGGAGGTTGACACAGGCATGATATTAGAAGATTATTTCATTCTATGAGACACATCAAGGAAGGCCTAAATGCATTCCGTGGAATTGTAGAAAGAGGACATGTTTCAAGTTTTAGAACTATCAAGGTAGACACGTGCCCATATCTCAATGTTTCTAATAAGATTTATTTCAAAGGTGGTATTTTTGAGGCATTGATTGAGTGACACGTGGCATAATCTCTGAGTTTTTTGTGAGTTCATAAAGCTCTTTACAATAGTCTAATTTTCATGTTGTGGAGCTGCAGAAAGCCACCATATGGCCTGTGATGATGTCAACTTATTTTTTTCGGTCTTTGGCAACGTGTCTCATAATTAGGTGTAAAGATGGTCTCACATGGATCAATTATATTAGCTGAATATCTTGTCAACTCACATAAAATATTTTCAAACTAGTTGAAGATTATTGGTGGTTGTAAAATCTCATACTTTTGTCCAAAGATCAATGACTCATATTCAAATTTGAAAACTGGGTGGCTACATGCTCTAGCTCACATGAGCTAAGAGTAATGGAAAAAAAGATGGATTTCTATTGTATCCTTGGTGATTTTATTTCTATAAATATTGCAATCAAATCAAAAAATGATTCACCTAGTATTTAAAGCATCCAACAAGAAGAATTTGGAGAGCTCTAGAGCATCCCATGACATTTAGGGTTTTCAAAATTGAAGAGCAAGTAAGTAAGATTGTATTTGAAAATTCACATAATTTGTTGTTTTAGGGTTTACAATTATGGTAAAGTATGCATTCAGGTGTAGCGAATTGTTGTAGAAATATGTTATCTATCATTTAATTTTTTTAAAAAAACCCTAGAACTAATTCTTAGAAAACCCTAGTCCATATCCCAAACTATAATCATGAGTCCACCAAAGATCCAACCTTCTAGCTCAAAGAGAACAATAGATGAAGGTCTGATTGCCCAGCTTCCTAGTTCATCCAAAAGGCCAATTAGGGTTCATGGTCCTAGTGATGTGATTATCATGGTAGATGATGCATATGAATACAAATATGTAGAACTCCCCCTATCTAGATGTCAATTGGTCTTTCATTTGTATGGGAAGAGGAACTCAAGGTCCCTTTATCCAATATTTGTACATATGACTTAGGTAAACTACTAGTGCCCAATGTGTAATTCCCCAAGGCCATTGTATCCAGTTATGATGAGAATGTGAGAATAGTCAAGGCTACTAATGGTGGTGAATTGATAAGATTTGACAAAAAAATTATCTCATTTTTTTTTCAATTGAACCTAGTTGCTAATAAAGCCATTGATTTTGAGTCATTCAAGCTGAAATATCAACAAGACAAGAGTATCTACAAGGCTTGTTGGCTTCCAAAATACAAATTAAAGGGTTTTCCTATTAGAATCCCCCTAAATGAAGTGGAGCCTTTCAAAGTGGAAAATTTTTGAGGATTATTTCATCAAGACTTACTATGCTCTATGTCAAGTCCTTGGAGCGGATTCATAGGAGAAGATTCCATTCCATCTGATTTATATGGTAGTGGACATTCAAAATTCTCTTGTTAATGATGAGTTTGATTTTATAACTTATGTTGCAAATACTATTTACAAAAAGGTAATCAAAATCAAGAAGAGCAGTAGGATGATCACTTTCAGATGGTATTCCTTGCTCTATCACATGTTCCTATATGTAGGAAAGAAAGAATGGAGTCTTGAATTGCAAATTATTTCCGATGATGGAAATGGAAACTCTATCTCAATTGTATGTCAGACACACATTTGGGATAAGCACTATGAGGGTGAAAATTTTGTTGTCTTTGAGAACTATTTTTCAGAAAGGTGCTTGTACTCCTAGGAGTTGGGGAAATTAGGTTAAAGAAAGAAATTTTGGATTTCTTAAGGCCAATGGAGAGGAGGCCAGAGTTAGGTGTGCAACAAAATTGGGGAGATTATTATCTCCATGTAGATTTCACATTTTGATGGTATATGGATGCCCTGTGGGACCACACATTTTTCCAAGGTTTTTGCCTTTGAAGCTATCATTTCTTAAGATCATGTGTCAACTAAGTGAAATAGATAAGTTCCAACTTGGGGGTAGAAGAAAGGTTTAATTTTCCCTTATACCATTTTTTTGTTGATTTCAATGTCAACTGAGGACTAGACTGGATAAATTATACCCTACATTAAAGAAGTATAAGATAGATTACGAAACTACAAGAGCCTTTGATCTAGAGTGTTTTATAAATCACATTAGAATAGAGAGGGAAGGAGAGAGAAAGAGTAGAGAGAGAGGGGGGGAAAATAGAGAGAAGTAGAGAGGTAAGGAGAGAGAATGAGAGTGAGAGATATGCAAGATAGAGAGAGTGGCAAGATAGAGAGAAGTGGAGAGGGAAGGAGAGAGAGAGAGAGAATACTGAGATATAGAGAAGTAGAGAGTGAGAGAGAAAGGGGGCGGAGAGAGAGAGATAGAGGAGGGAGGGAGAGGTAGGGATAGATATGTAGAGAGGTGACATAGAGAGAGTGGAGAGGGGAGGACAAAGAGAGGGGGGAGGGAGAGAGAGAGAGGAGGGAGGGAGAGGGAGGGAGAGATATGTAGAGAGGTGAGATAGAGATAGAGAGAGAGGGGGGGCGGTAGAGAGATGTGATAGAGATAAGTAGAGAGGGAAAGGGATAGAGAGTGATAGATAATGGTGAGATAAAGAGAAGTAGAGAGGGAAGGAGAGAGTGAGAGAGAAAGAGGGAGGGAGAGAGCGAGAGAGAAAGAGAGAGAGAGAGGGAGAGAGTGAGAGAGAAAGAGGAGGGAGAGAGAGAGGGGGGAGGGAGAGAAGAGGGAGGGAGAGAGAGAGAGAGGAAGGGAGAAGTGAAAGAGAGATGTAATAGAGAGATGGGATAGAGAAAAGTAGAGAGGAGAGTAGGAGAGGAGGGGGAGAGAAAGAGGTATAGAGGGATAGGTTAGGTAAAGAGAAGTAGAGAGAGAAGATGGGTGGTAGGAAGGAAGGGAGAGATAGAGACAAAGATATAGATAGAGATAGAGAGAGAGGGGGGAGATAGAGAAAATTAGAGAGGGAAGGAGGGATGGAGGGGGAGAGAGTGGTGAGATATAAAGTCAGAGAGAGAATGGAGAGATAGAGAGTAGAGAGGGAAGGAGAGAGTGATAGAGAAAGAGGGGAGGGATGGAGGGAGAGAGTGAGAGAGGGGAGGGGAGAGGGGGAGAGAAATACGAGGGAGAGGGGGAGAGAGAATGGTGAGATAGAGAGTAGAGAGGGAAGGATATATATATATATATATATGAAATATATAAAAATGTGGCATGTTCATCAATAAATTGGAGTTAATGAACACTATGCCTATTTTTCCTATTTTCATTCAATATGTGTGCTATAATGTGTAAATTAATATCAAAAATCAAACCTAACCAATATGGCAATTAAAAGGTAGGTTTTAAGAGTGTCAAATGTTATGTACCTATTGCAAAAAGTTCTTTTTTAGGCTTCCCTAAGGACTCATTCGCCCAATGGAAAATGTGTCCTGGCTAGGGTTATGGAAAATCAATTTTTGGGTTCTATTCTTCAATTTTTGTGACTTTGCAAGAAAGGTGACAACTTTTGACAACTTTTTCTTTCCAAATGATCTTCAACCTAAAACCTGCAATCACACATCAAAGGAGAAGAAAAATGTTGTTTTGTTAGGGAATAGGGGTTTTCCTTGGTCAAACCCAATTTCGGTAATTCAACCTTGAAATGAAATGAAACATGAAAGGAAATATTAATGAACACAATGCAATGTCACAACTCACCAATCCTAAATTGAAACCTTGGAGTACAAATCTACAAACTTGCATGAAGTGGCCTCAATGAATGTAGATCTTGATCACAACACTTGATTTGGAACAATGCTTGAATTGGATCTTGAAATTCTACATCACAACATTAGTTCAACAACATGCATGCTGCACTATGCCTTTGGACATGATGATTGGACTCTTGATTGTTGTAATAAAATTCTTCAAATCTACCCTTGAATGCCTTAGAAATTCTCTTGATCACACTTGCTCATAAATTTTCTATAATGCTTGTAGACTTGAAAAATGCTAGGTGAAACTATGTGAAATAACCTTATATTTATAAATAACTTAAGATTAAATCCTGAAATTCAAATAACACAAGCCGACATCAGATCTTGAATTTCAAATCATTAAAATACCACCAGAAAAATATCCCAAGGGGGGTCCTAGGTCTAAATGAGGATCCATTCACCATAGGGTGAATGGGTCCTTGCTCACTTAGTTAGAACACACTTTAGAGATTGTGAAATTTTATGTGAAAATAGGGTCCTAGGACCTAGTGAGGAACTTGAGGTGGTGAATGGGTCCTAGGTCACTAACCTAGGACACACACCTTGTAAAATTAAGTTTTTTATAATATCATTTATGAATGTCGGGTGTTATCCCTCAAAATCTACAATTAATTAGAGAGGTAAGGAGGGAGGGAGAGATAAATATGCATAGAGGGATAAGTTAGATAGAGATAAGTAGAGATGGAAGGTGGGTGAGAGGAAGGAATAGAGAGAGAAAGGGAGACAAAGAAAAAGAGACATAGAGATAGAGAGAGGAGGGAGAGAGAAAAAATAGAGAGAGAGTGATGGAGGGAGAGAGGTGAGATAGAGAGAAGTAGAGAGAGAAGGAGATAGTGAGAGTGAAATATGGAGAGGGAGAGAGAGATGGAGAGAGAGAGAGTGTAATGTCCCTAGCAAGTATTTTAACAAAACATATATATATATTGTAATTTAATGTAACACGTGTAATGATGAAAAAAGGTCCCCTTAACTTGGCCTTGATTTAGTGTTGTAATATTCCTAACATATTCACATTAGGTTTTGGGACCTTGTGAACTAATGAATTTAAATGGTACCTTGCTAAAGTGTTGTGAAGTGTTGTAACACACTTTCACACTTTTCTAAGGTTTTATTAATTAACTAGACCTAATAAACCTCGTTTTACTTAAAATAAACATTAATCTTGCCTTGTTTAAAGTGTTGTAAAGTGTTGTAACACACTTTCACACTTTTCTAGGCTTGCCATTAATAATTGAGTTTTCTTATGCTTTAATTGTCCCTATTTTGCATCCACAAGCCTCATTTAATGCATCTTTTTTAGGATAATCTTGACACCAATCATTAGCCAAACATAATTCAGTTGTTTAAGGTTTGAATGGCCCAAATTTAGTGATATGGGACTCATTCGCCACCTTCAGTGAATGAGTCCCACCTAGATCTTTTGGTCCCAAACATAGTTTCACACATTTCTAGGAATTATTCAATTTCGTCCCAAAAATTAAGCCTGGTGGGACTCATTCACCACCTTGGGAAAATGGGTCCCATGTGGCTCAAAATCAAAATTAATTCAAATTCTTGGTGGGATTTTATCCTCCTAAATCTAATGTCGGCTTGTAGTGTTGCAATTTTGGGAATTCTTGCATAATTGAGTATAAATACAAGGTTCTTTCATTCATTTTCATCCTAACAAGCAATCAAGTGACCTAAGACTTTTGTGAGAACATTCATATTAGCAATTTTGAGTCCACAAGAGAATTCAAGAGCATTTAAGCACAGATTATCAAGCATTTTAGAGAATTCTTCAAGCATCAATCATCATCTCAAAGACTTCATGCATTATGTTTGTTATTGTGCTAGCAATTGTGAAGTAGGGTTTATCATTCAAACAAATGTTTCATTCAAGATCAACATCATTCAAGCAAGGATCAAGATCTACATCCATTGCAACCATCTCAAGTATATTTGCAACACTTTATTGAAGGGTTTTGGTGAGTTTAACCATTTTCATTTGTTCATTCATCATTCGTTCATTCATCATTCTCCATTCCTATTTGATTTAATTTCAAGGTTTAATTACCAACAAGTGGTTTGACCAAGGCAAACCCCTATCCACTAACCCAAAATTTTTTTTCCCTCTCTTTGTGTGTAATTTGCAGGTCTAGGTGGTAGATTTCCTAGAGAGAAAGATTGGAGAAAAGTTGCAAATAATTCAAAGTTATCAAAGTTGTCATCAAGTCTTGGAGAACCTTGGAGAAGACCTACAGGTTGCATATTAGAGATTCAGATCCGGAAACCAATCAGGAAGACCAAAACAAATAGAGAAGAGGAGGATCAAACTTTGAAGCTTCAGAAAATTCCAACTGGTCTAATTCGCCACTTCTCGTGAATGAGTCCTAGTTTTAGTCAATTTTTAGATTTCTAAAGATCTAGAAACCCATTTGGTAGATTCTCGTTCCTGCACAATTTTTTTGAATCTGGACTTATTCACCCAGCTTGGTGAATGAGTTCCAGTCAGCATTAAGATCAGATTTTCTAGTTTTCCAAAGCTCCACTCAACCATCTCTGGATTTCTAGGTGTACACATTCTATTTTGTAGTTTTTGTTTCATTTCATTCACTTTTCCAGGTCATTTAGTGTTGCTTTGCACTGAATTAGGGTTTTTGCATTTCATCTTGCATTTCATTATCTTTTCCAAGTTCTTAGTTAGTGGTGAACCCCTTATTATTTTGCATTCAGCCCCTAGGACAACCCTATTACAATATTTCTTTCTCTTTTGCATTGAGATCTTTAGGGTTACCCTTGAATGAAATTGGAAATGTGGGTGTTCTCTATTTCCTAAAACCATATGCTAGCATCCATCACACAAATTCATCATTTTATTTTGGTGAACCTGCATTTAGAACATCAAAATTCTGATTTGGAGTGCATCATCATCCTAGATTTGGTTTCATTAACATTGCATTAGACTTGCATTGGTTAACTTGCATTCTAGGGTTTCAAAGTTTTCATTAGTGAAAGTTCATATAGCTTAAATTTTTTCATCTCATTTAATTGAAAATCAAACAAAATCTACATATTCACTTAGAATTCAAGTCATACAACATAAAAGGCATAAAAATCAATTGAAAATTTCTAAAAATTCTCAAAAAAATCCCTACTAGGACTCATTCACCACCTTGGGTGAATCAATCCCTATGCATATCCTACACTACATTTTCTGGCATTTCAAGTTTAGTTTCTGAGTTTTTGTTTGTTGTTATTGCCTTTCAGTTTCACTTTCTAGAATTTATGTTACAAGCATTTCATTGTTCTTAGCCTACATTGCATTTGCATTCACATTGATTTTAGTATCCCTTGTATGAGTATTTGGTGTCCTATTACTAATACTATAGTGAGATGAAGTTCAAGGCTCATGTCATCCCATGATAGCACAATCATTTTGGATCTTGGGTTGTCTAGTTCTTTCACTCCTAGCATTAACAATAGTACACTAGGTATGGACAATACCCTTAACAACTCTTTACCTTCAAGTAGTATGCAAGTTGAAACAATGAATGATAGTGTCCCACAAGAAAAAATAATTCAAATTCATGATGACCTAACAAACTGACAACATCAAGTGCAAAATGACAACATTTCAACCACTGCAATACCTACTATAGATAAATTCATCACATTCTTGAAAGTGAACATGGGCCTGACCTTGTGAAAAACATAGTTCAAATCTCTGGAAAACACCTCACCTCAACCACTAGTTATCCTTTACCAACAAGAAATATCACAAGCCAAGGAAGAACTCAAATTCCTCCTCCCACAACATTTTCCTCAATACCTACCTATACCAACCCTTTAGTCACAACCACAATGCAAAAAACTAGTAATGTGATTCCTTCCTTGGGTATTCTCACTAGCATCCCTAGTTCCTATGTGGCATTGCATGTCATATCTCTTACTACTTTACCACCTATAAGATTTCCATTCACTTGTCCTTCAAACACATACACTCCACCCTTTTCACTTCCATCTCATAACACAAGAAATGACCCTCTCATTAATCAACTCTTCCAAACCATTTCATCCCTCCAAAAGCAAGTTTCCACCATCAACCAAAATCAAAATGGCCCACCTACATATTATGTCAAAAGTAGTCCATTTTCCTTGGAGATATTGTGAACACCGATGCCATAAGGTGTAGAGGTGCCTAGATTTGAGAAATATGGAAGAAAGGGAGATCCTTCTAACCATGTTAATGCTTACACCACCATATGTAGTGAGCGTTTCCTTGATGATAAACTTTTGGCTAAGCTTTTTCCTAGGTCATTGAAAGATACTGCCTTGGAATGCTTCTCTTCTTTACCAAACAATTCAATTAGTTCATTCAATGAACTTGTTGAGGAATTTTTTAACCATTTACAAGTGAATATGACCCCTAAGATGAGGCATTTTTTAACCATTTCCAAGTGCATATGACCCCTAAGATGACCTTGGCCGATTTGATGAGATGAAAGGAAAAAGAAGACAAAAAGATAACTGAATTTATATCATGATACCAATCGCTTTATTCCCAAATCGATGTCAAGGTACTCAACCCTCACCTTCAAAATATGTTCATAGAAAATTTGAAAAGAAAGATCCAGGATAAGCTTACCATAATGAAATTCCCATCCTTCATGTACTTGTGTAATACCCTCTATGATTATCAAAATTCAGTTAGTAGTCGAGATAGAAAGTCCACTTCTAGCCGAACTGATAAATCTGAGCCCGTAAACCAAAACAATTCCCAACCTTTTAGAAAACAAAATAAAGGGTTCCTTCAATTCAATCCCCCTCAACAAACAGCTTAGAATGTCAATAATCAAGTATCTTTTGTTAAAGCCATGATACCCTTTAACTATGGGCACCTGAAAAGACAATTCACTCCCTTACCTGATACCCTTCATAACACAATGTCCCAACTTTTGGAACAACAAATGATTATCTTACCTCCTGTTAAAACACCCGATCCTAATAAGCCTTTTCCCTCGAGATTTAGATAAAATTCTTATTGCCACTATCACCGACAAAATGGACATGACATAGAACATTGTAAGTGTCTTAAACATCTTGTGCAAGACCTCATTGATTTTGGTCATTTTTTCATTAGAGGTGTTAGTGATCAAGGAAATAAGTCTATTGCCCCTCCTATCCAAAATTTTCAAATCTTTACTAACCCCATGCCAAAACATAGTATTTCATTTGTCAAAGCCAGTGAAATTGAAAAGAATGATGTGATGAATGTTGATAATGATGATGATAACAATGATTCAATTCAACATGATCCTATAGATGATGATCCTATGGATGACATGGTAGTAGTGATAGATGTTATTCCTCATAAGGGCTGAACTAAGAATCCTCTTAACATTGCTTTGTCCTATAAGGATATACTTAAACATGCACCTAATGGACCTTTTTACATAGTCAGACAAATCTATGACAAGCCCACTAATGGGATACTAATAGATCTCTTCTGTGGTGACAATGTGATCATCTAGGAATTATTACTTTTACATGAGCTCTATCAAGATATATACGATAAATCAAAAGCACGGATCAAGACCCATAATGGTTTTGCTTTTCCTACGATGGGATTGATCACTCTTCCCTTACAAATAGGACCAAAAATAGTAGATGTTTCATTCTCCATCATCCCGCAATAGAACCAATTTCTTGTGAAGCTAGGCTATCCATGGCTTCACTCCATGAAGGCTATCCCTTTGGTTGTGCATAAATGCTTAAATTTTCTCTTTGATAATAAAATCTTCACTGTCCACCATAGTGGCTTTAACCCTTTATCCTCCAAAGGAAACTTTTCCTTAGATTCCTTTTGGCTCCAGCCTATGGAACCTATAAAACCAGAAGAAGACTTATTTTTCTTGTCTTATCAAAATTTTAAGGCAAAGAAGATAGTATAACTATCCCTCTGAAACATGTCCCCACTCACCACCAAGTCTATTATCCTTAATGAAACCATGCTTGAACCTAAAAAAATTCCAAACAACTAAGACCAAACTAAGACAGAAACTTCACCTACCTCCTACAAATGACCAAGAGACAATGAAAACAACCCCACAATACCTCCTAGAATAAACTAGGTTTAAAAAGTCAAAGAGAAAGTGGTTGAACAACCTCCCATAATTCCTTCTATTCCTCCCCTTAGGGAAAAAAATAAACCTATGGTTGATCAACCCGCTCCTACAAAAATACAACTTGAAAACAAAACTAAAATAAATAGAGAGGCTAGAGAGCATAAGCGTAGACGTCGTTCCCTTGCTCACAGGTTACATGAAGAATTAAACAAAGAAATCAAAATCCAAACTTGACTGAAGCAATGCATGACCAACTTCCCCCTTCACCAAAACAAAAAAATCCAATACAACAACCACAACATGAGTTGAACTCTTCCATGAATATTATCATTCAGCCTCCTATTGTGATTAATTTGGATGATGATGATGAGGTTGCTAAAATTCACGAAGAGGTGCATAATGAATTGAATACATTATTTTCCTCTTCCATGAGCTTAAACGACAGTTCTCCCAAGAAGAGTGTTGAACGTAGTGCTTCTCCTAGTTTGGCACTTGCTCTTGTCCCTTTGGGTAGTTTCCCACCTTTGGTATACAATCAACATGATTAGGAGATAGATGACCTTCTTTAGGTTGACTCACCTATTCCTTAATAATCTTTTGCATTATTTCACTTTCATTTTATTTTATGTGATTTAATGTGCATGATGTGATCCCTTGTGATGTTTTGTGGGATGTTCTCTCTCTCTTTGTGACATTCCTCTATTTGTACCTTCATTCTTCTCTATGTCCTCAATCTTTTACTTTTCTTTTTTTATCTTTTTCCTTGTATTTTTTCCTTTTAGGGATGATGCAAGGTGTCGAGACATTCATGTATCTTCCATGTTGACCCAAAATATTTTTATTTTTCATTTGTCTTGCGTTTTCCTTTCGGGGATGACGCAAGGCATCGATAAATTCATGTCTCTTCCATGTTGACCTAAAAGGCTTTTCCTTTGTTTTCACCCTCTTTTTGTCATTCTTCTAGTTCTATGAGTATTTGGGGAATGATGACAATTCCAAGCTCTCTTAAAAAAACATTGCAACAAGAACATATTGAACCCAAATCCATAGATCCCTTATGTGTTTGGTGTTTTCATTTTTGGGGAAACCCATCTCTTTTCTTTTTCTTTTGCATAAAGTGGCTTTACTTTGAAACATATGACTTGGCATAGGGCTTTACAGGTTGGATCTCATGTCTTCTTAGCATTTACCATTCACTAATTTAAATTAATTTCTTATAGTATGGTGTCTAGCAATTTATTTAAAGTGAGGGCATACATTAGAATTATTCTTTTGCATTTTTGTTTTTCATGGTTCATGGTGCAGTCTTCTTACTTTATACAATGTTTTTTTTGCTTTGTGGATGACATTGGGTGTGATTCCCCTCAAGATCATGATATCTCTTAGCATATTATATTCCTCTTAGTGGCTTGATGTGACACAATGCATCCCCTAAGTTGTGAATTTTCTATTCTTTGATTGGTCCTCTCTTGGAGACATTAAGCACAATGCTCCCTAAGTTAAAACCTCACATGAACTAAGCAAGACTCCTCTGAACATTCCATATTTTTCATTTCTCATTATATGGCCACCTTGCATAATAGTCGTGACATGCTTGTGGAGCCATCTTGTTTGTTCATGAGTTCTAAGCATACGAAGCTTTGCTTGTCTCATGAAGCTCGAAAACTATTTTTGTGTGGCGCCTTATTAACGTTATCAGGAGGTATAAATTTGGTATGGTTTGAGCGGTAAGATCAACCAAGCCATGAATTTACCCATAGCTACTTGTGTGTATGTGAGAACATATTAGCCATGAGTTTATGTGTCTCACCCTCTTAGGACTTCTCACCCAGCAGACAACCAGGAGTTATGTTGCCTTGGAGTGAGTATGCATTTTTTGGAAAAACCAACCTAGATTTGATCCACATGATGTTGGAAAAATAGTCGAAGCTTGATGTGCCTTGTTTCCTTTCCATGTTATTCCATTATCTATTTGATAGTGCATGCTTGTGTCTTGTTGTTTCTCTTTATATAATTTTCATGTGTGTTCTTTTGTACTTATGTTGGTTTGCCATAGGGCCTTGGTCCAGGGGGCTTGCACAACCCCCTTGGTCATGGTTGTCCTATCTTATGAGAATTGGTGCACTTGAACCCCCCTTGATCATTGTTGCATTTGGTCTATTTCAGTGTTAGTTGGAAGAAAGTTCCCCTCTCACTAAAGTCGGGGCTAGATGTAATGACAGAAAAAAGTCCCCTTAACTTGGCCTTGATTTGGTGTTGTAATGTGCCTAACATATTCACATTAGGTCTTGGGACCTTGTGAACTAATGGATTTAAATGGTACCTTGCTAAAGTGTTGTGAAGTGTTGTAAAACACTTTCACACTTTTCTAAGGTTTTATTAATTAACTAAACCTAATAAACCTCTTTTTAATTAAAATAAACATTAATCTTTCCTTGTTTAAAGTGTTGTAACACACTTTCACACTTTTTAGGCTTGTCATTAATAATGAGGCTTTCTTATGCTTTAATTGGCCCTATTTTGCATCCACAAGTCTCATTTAATACATCTTTTCGAGGATAATCTCGACACCAATCATTAGCCAATCATAATTTAGGTGTTTTAGGTTTGAATGGACCAGATTTAGTGATCAGGGACTCATTCACCACCTTGGGCGAATGAGTCCCGCCTAGATCTTTTGGTCCCAAACCTAGTTTCACACATTTCTAGGAATTTTTAAATTTGGTCCCAAAAATTAAGCCTGGTGGGACTCATTCACCACCTTGGGCGAATGAGTCTCGTGTGGCTCAAAATCAAAATTAATTCAAATTCTTGGTAGGATTTTATCCTTCTATATCTTATGTTGGCTTGTAGTGTTGTAATTTCAGGAATTCTTGCATAATTGAGTATAAATGCAAGTTTCTTTCACTCATTTTTATTCTAACAAGCAATCAAGTGACCTAAGACTTTTTTGAGAGAATTCATATTAGAAATTTTTAGTTCACAAGAGAATTGAAGAGCATTCAAGGGTAGATTATCAAGCATTTTAGAGTTTTCTTCAAGCATCAATCATCATGTCAAGGACTTCATGCATCATGTTTTTTATTGTGCTAACAATTGTGATGTAGGGTTTATTATTCAAGAAAGGACCAAGATCTACATTCATTGCAACCATCTCAAGCATATTTGCAACACTTTATTAAAGGGTTTTTGTGAGTTGCAACATTGTCATTTGTTCATTCATCATTATCCATTCCTATTTTATTTCATTTCAATGTTTAATTACCAGCAAGGGGTTTCACCAAGGAAAACCCCTATTCATTAACCCAACAACATTTTCCCCTCTCCTTTGTGTGTTATTTGCAGGTCTAGGTGGCATATTTCCAAAGAGCAATATTCGAGAAAAGTTGCAAATCATTCAAAGTTATCAAAGTTGTCATCAAGTCTTGGAGAACCTTGGAGAAGGCCTAAAGGTTGCATATCAGAGATTGAGATCCAAAAACCAATCAGGAAGAACATAACAGACAAAGAAGAGTAGGATTAACCTTTGAAGCTTTAGAAAATACCAAATAGAATAATTCACCACTTCTGATGAATGAGTCCCAGTTTCAGTCAATTTTTAGATTTTTGCAAATCCGGATACCCATCTGGCAGATTCTCGTTCTCATATAGTTTTCTAGAATCTGGATTGATTCTCCCAGCTTGGAAAATGAGTCCTAGTCAACATTTAGATCATATTTTATAGTTTTCTAGAGTCTCACTTAGCCATCTCCAAATTTCTAGGTGTACACATTCTTTTTTGTAGTTTTCTATTTCATTTCTTTCACTTTTCTAGGTCATTTAGTGTTACTTTGCATTGAATTAGGGTTTTTTCATTTCATCTTGCATTTCATTATCTTTTCCAAGTTCTTACTTGGTAGTGAACCCCTTATTAGTTTGCATTCAACCCCTAGGACAACCCTATTACAAGATTTCTTTCTCTTTTGCATTGAGATATTTAGGTTTGCCCTTGAATGAAATTGGAAATGTGGGTGTGCTCTATGTCCTAAAACCATATTCTAGCATCCATCCCACAAATTCATCATTTTAACATGAACACAAGATACTTCAATATATTGGTATATCAATAACAATTGACTACAATGATCTAGAATGATATACAAGATTACCACTGATCAACACACATTATTAATGTCTTTCTTATATAATCCTTTAAAGTTTAGATGCAATATCTGAATGAGAATACCCTTAGAAACCTGTAGAAATAGAAATAGTACCCCTCACCTTTGAGGAATGGAGCACAAAGGTAGGGTTCCTATTTCACTCTTGTTACACTCATGGAAACCTTAGAGATATCAATCTGAAGATAGAAAGGGGAAAATAGATCTTGCAATAAGGTATACTAGGGTTTGATTGAAGACAATAAGAGGGTTCACCACCAAGATAGGGCTTGGAAAGATAAGATATGCAAATGAAATGCAAAACCTAACTAGATGACCTAGAGAATAAAACTGAAATACAAAATGACAAACTGAGAATGAACAAAGGTACACCTGGAGGAAATATGTGATCAAAACAAGCTCCAAAACCTTGAAATCCTAACTCTCAATGCTCACTGGGACTCATACACCATAATTGTGGCATATGGGTCCTAGGTGGGTCTTGAAGAGCTGAAGATTTGGAATATGGAGTTGTAGACTAAGAGGAACAAAACCTAGAAATTGTTGCTTGAAACCCTAAGTGGGACTCATACGCCCAAATTGTCGTGAAGTGTCTCATTTTGTCGTGAAGTGTCCCGGGAGCAGAATCTTGAACTAAAAATTTGCAAGCCTCTCAAGATGGATCAAATAAGCACTTTCCCACTAATTTCATGCAAATTGGATGGATATTTTTCCCTAGATCTGAGTTTTCGTGAGTCTTGACAACTTTTGCAACTTTGTCATTTTGGCACTTTTGAGGGCTTCAAATCCACTTTTTCTTCAGCCTATAAACCTGTAATCATACAAAGAGACAAAAAAAGTGTTTTTTTGTTAGGAAATAGGGGTTTGCCTTGGTCAAACCCCTTTTAGGTAATTAGACCAAATGATGAGATAATGAAATAAGGACATGAAACATGAAACATGAACAATGATACCTTGAATGATGTCTTGTAAATTTGCAATCTAATATGAAGTGGCCATGAAGAATGTAGATATAGATCTTGAAATAAGTGCAAAAAATTACTTAATCTTGGATCTTGAATGCTACATAACAACACTAGCTCAACAAAATGCTTGAGGCTTGATAGCCTTGACATGACAATGGATCTTGAATTTCTGCAACAAATGATGAATAATTCTACCCTTGAATGCCTTAGAAATTCTCCTAAGTGCTCTTGTAATCATAAAATTGCTATTAGAAATAATCTCTTGAAAGTATTAGGTGAAAATGAGTTAAATAACATTGGATTTATACTTCCTTATGCCAAATTTCTAGAAATTACAAGACTACAAGTCGACATCAGATCTAGGAAAATAAAATCCCACCAATAATTTGAATTAAATTTGATTTTGGGCCACACGAGAGTCATACGCCAAAAGTGGCTTATGAGTCCGATTAGGCTTAACTATGATACATTTTTCAAAATGTTTAGAATGATGTAAAATCAGGACCAAGGCCTCAAAATCTAGGTGGGACTCATACGCCCAAGGTGGCATATGAGTCCTGTTGGAACTATGAAATTTTGATAGTTCCATTAAACCTTCATGATTATTAGTCTCCCAAAAGGGTTCATAATACAGACATAAAAACCCTCACATAGCCTTTTTTACCAAAATCCGGTTTAAATTTTTCCATAAAGCCCCATAAATTTCATCTGGCATTAAAAATTTAACACATGAAAATATCGGCATAAGTTGATGCAGGTGTCATCGATGATAATATACATATCCTCAATATATCGGCAAGACATCAGAAGGCTTATATCGATAAAGTTATACACCAAGAGAATGCGGGTTTGTATTTCTTATCAGCAAGACAAAAGGTATTGGCGTGACGATGTAAGGTCATATCGAGCTAAGTTACCTTTTGCCGTTTGGAGTAAATTAAAGTCTATCAGAGAGATTTTGGTCATCAGAGAGATTTCAAAACACTGCCCAAAGCGCTATTGGTCTTGCCAATAAAGCAAAGGGAGGACTCACTTGGTGAGACAAATGATGCTGGGGAGAGTTCAAAAAGTCATACTGACCCCTCGGGTTACACTGACGGAACTGAGCATGCGGAGATAAAAGGTGTCGAGAAGACAATGCGCGTGGTCTCACCGAAGAAAAAGCGTACCGGTGAGATGTCTCAATGGGGAGATCTAAGAGACATTACGACGAGTATTATTTTGATGACAGGACAAATTTTTGGTCTCGGTGACATAAATCAATAAAGTGAAAATCTCGATGAGACGAAGAGCTTTCAAATTAAGGTGAGAACCGTTGGCCCAATTCATTAAGTCTGGGCGATAATTGCTTCGGTGAAGGTCATGGCAATATAAAAAGAAAAAGGAAAGAAACTATCTGGGAGACTTGTGATGTCGGGGAAATTGCAAGACGTCTTAGCGGATGGGTGAACTTTGAACAGGCGGATTGACCAGAGATTTAAAATGTCTTGCCGATATGATCCCTGATGTGACAACGAGAATTTTGAAAAACTTGCAGCATTCATGTCTCAGTAAAGACATTAATGGTGCCATGAAGCGTAAAATATTTTTCATATCAGCGTATGCTCAATTGAAATCATTGTTTCATGGAATTGACAGTGAAGGAGAACAAGGGAACCAGCAGAAAAATTAGGGAACTCACCTGACTTGGAGTTACAGGAAAAATACAGTAAGTTTTTCATCTTCTCAGAATTTGTGAATTTTTGAGTATGGAAGGCACTAGTTCAGGAAAGCTAAAAGGAAGAAAACCCGGGGAGGGTAGTCAATCAAAGGCAAAGAAACAAAATATTGAATTACAACCAGAGGACACTGAAAGGAAGTTGAATCAGGACCTCATAGACCAGTTACCCGGTTCTAGGCCTAAAGCTAGGCGTTCTGCGCAGCTCAAAGCAGAGATTGACAAATCAGATGACAAATACAAATTCATAGGGGATGTTTGGACTCCAATTAGGGGGTATGAGTTATTCAATTTCCATTATCATAGGAGAAATCACTTTGAGCCAGTATGCAATCCATGGAGGCTCAATTTAGGAAAATTGGTGTGCCCCAATGTCTTTATTGATCTCAAACTAGTAAAATTGTTGGCTGGACATTATAACCCGAAGAATAAAGCTATATGTGACTTGTCAGGGAATCCATTAATACATTTGTCCGAGAATTCAATAGCTGATGTTTTCAGATTGGAAGGAATATGCAATGAGAAAATAATATGTGAAGAACTGGATAGTGAATTCAGAAGAATGGACACCATTTATAAGGGATGGAGATTACCCCTACATAGAATAAGATGTCATGGAAAACCTACTCTGATGGAAGATAGTGAGGGACCACCTTTTTCATGTAGATCTCTTCGAACCCTATCTGAAGTACACTTATTTTTTAGTGGGACAGGTATTGTGGATGGAAGTCCCAGAACATATGGCGGTTGTGCCCATGGTGATTGCTATAGATATTCAGTATCAAAATTCTAGATCATTTGATTATGCTTCACATGTATTTAAGGAACTGGATGCAGGGTTGATAGCTATAAAAAATGGTGCCTATGTTCTCCATCTCAGGAATTATTCACTGCTGATGCACTTAGTGTTGTATTTTGGACAAGAGATAGGTTTATGGCCCTAGGAGCTGAGGATTTCACAATCTAACAAGGAAGGTAGGCCATTTCCTATTCAATTATGGACTGTTGTTTGGGACAGCAGGTTTGCCAATTCAAATTTCCTGCATTTTGAAGAATTCTTTGTGAAACCTTTGTATAGATTTTTTAATCATCCTTGTGATTATTCCTTATTTGAAGAAGTGAAGAGGTTTCTTAGGCATAGAGATTATAATGGACAGATCAACCACAACTGGGGGGATTGGTATTGCTTAGAAAATGCCACAATGATTAGGGTTTATGGCTTTGAGGATACACCATTCATTTTTCCTAGAACTGTCCTAGATAGAATTGCATATTTAGAAATTGTTAGGCAAATAGATTTCTCCAGTGTCATGAACTTAAGTTCATATGGGAAACAGGCCTTTATGCCTAGTACATTGTGTTTTGGTGATTTTACTATATTAGCAAAGGAGGGTTACAATTTGATTCTGGATAAACTATTTCACTACAACATGAGAAGAGCACCATCAAGAAAAGAATTTGATCCTGAGGGATATATCCACACTGCCAGACAAAGAATAAATTTTGGAGGGTACCAGCATGTACCCTATAAATCTGATGATATAATCAGAAACCTAGAGGCAGAGGAAGCATAAATTGAGAAACATGATCAGGAGTTGGTGGATGCTGAGTTGTTATCCTCCATTAAAGGGATATCATAAGTTGATAGGCCACAAGGCTCATCTAAGAAGATATCAAGAATAAGGACTCAAGATTATGCCTATGTTGCTAGAGAAATAGATGTTGAGGAAAGTATTGATGTAGATAAAAGACATGAAGATTATAGGTCTTTTATATCAGATGATGAATTTGTAAAGACCTCAGAGTTTAAAACATTTTTATATAAGCAAAAAGGGAAAGAGATAAGGGGACTAGTTGACAATGTCACTCTAGGAAATCAAGATCAACTGTTAAAAATCTTAAGGGATGAGGTAGACAAAGAGAAGACGAACATGACCCCTGAAAAGGGAAGGGAGATGCTAGAAAAGGCAGGTGTTATGATTTCCCAGGTTTGGATCTGGATTTTGCATTAGTTTTTGACAGTTTCTTAAAAGATAACAATGCTACCCACAAGCTCAACATAGAGAAGGTGACGGAGTTATACATAGGATCAAGATACAATCCTGATGATGAAACATTGATGATTTGGGCCCTGTATCCTCCTCACAAGAAATCAATTGTTATTGATACTAAGAAGGCATTCAAACATGTCATGACCCTGAAGGCTGGAGAGGTTGATCCTGTTGCAATTGTAGACATTGGGATAAATATAGCCAAGTTGAATAAAGCCCAGATCCAAGCATTGATCAGGGAAAGGGAGATGTATAAAACCAATAATGAGAGAATGCTGAGAGAGAATGAACGTCTAAAAGACTTGGTAGGTGCTATAACAGGGCCAACGAAGATGCTCACCCAAGGTGAGAGTTCATAGAAAAGGGACCATTGGGAAGGGTCAAGTGCATACTCACAAGGAAAGGTAGACACACTCACTGCAATCATCAAAAAGAGGCAGGGCATTTTAAACACTTGGTTGAAAAACTTTGGGGAAATCATTCATAATACGTGGATGCTATAAAAGAGCATAAGAGAGTGGATGACAAGATCCAAGAAAGAATTGAGGAAATGAAAAGGGGTACTCCTAATGCTGCAGAAATTGAAAATGCCAATCATATCATGGAAAAGCACAGGGAATTCTTTGAGGAACTACAAGGGGATGTGTAGGGATTGGTAGAAGCTATTGATGATAGATTGACAAAGTTTTGTGATGATGAAGGAAAACTAAAAGAAGCAACTACATGGAAAGGTGAATGTGAATCAATACTCCAAGAGATATTGAACATAGCCACTGCAAAGGACATAACATTGGATGAAGCATGTGAGAAAAATGAACAAATGATGATGATGGAGATCGTGAATCGTGATGTGTTAGGAGATGCAAACACACATGAGCGCCAGGATTATATGGAGCATATGTCTACAGTTCATTTGTGGCTTAACAAAAATTAGTTAATGATGAATTTGTTAACTTTTTATGCTTAAAATTTTCTCGAAAAGGCACGTCCTTTTGCAAACTAATGTATAAATATCCGTTGTTGGATAATAGAAAAGAGGGTAGAAGATATAATTAGAATAGGATAAAATGCTGCAAGCACTATATTTTCATAATGATATTCAAGGAGACTATGCTGCATGTATGAATTTTGAAGGAGATAATGAAAGACTGTTGATTTAGAGGCTTCATTCTGGTATCAATTGTTTGTTGGATTCCTGTGATTATTTAATTGTCTCCAATCTGATGTTTTTTGATTGTTTAAATTGAAATATCAAGTATATATTCAATTTATCAGTGCACATTTGCTCTTTCCATGTGATTTGATTTATTGGATTCTTTAAAGAAGAATTAAATTCCTTTCAATCAATTACAGTAATCTAGGAATGTCATTTGGATCAGTAAGAAGAATTAGATAATTATATTTGATTTTCTGCCTCAATTAGGGTTTATCAATTACATCCTTGCATGTTTATACCAGTTATAAACTCATAATTGTATGCCAAACGATTAGAGAATTTTCTAGATAGAAACCACTCATCATAGGTCTCCATTTGACTCTGTTTTACCCAATAAGGCACTTGTCTCCCTTATTTTCATTACATTAGTTTTATTCATATCATTTGACATCTCTTAATTGAACATATTAATGCATACCTTGATATTGCATATACAATTTATACCAAATTAGGATCATATCTCTCCACTGTTAAATTGCCATTTGAGGATAGTTAGATCAACTAGGAAACATAAAACTCAAAATTTGTGCTGCTCATATAGGTGCACCTGCCTAGGTCTGGCACAACCTTAAGAGTAGAGGGTTCAACCATACTGGTTGGCCTTGTTAGTTGACCAATAACGTAGTGAGAGTTTGGCAACCTCTCGTGGTTCATTCAAACCAACGTTTTTGAGACCCAACAAGTCCCAGATCACTAAATCTAGGCCACACAATCTAAAAAAACCTGAATTATGATTGGATGTTGGTTTATGTCAGGATTATCCTTGGAAAGATGCATTAATTAAGGCTTATGGATGCAAAATAGGGCCAATTAAGGCATAGATAAGCCCAATTAATAATGAAAACCCTAGATTAGTGTGAAAGTATGGTACAAAACTTTACAAAACCATAAATAAGGAATAATTAAGTTTATTTAGTTTACAAGGGTCCTAAACTTAATGTGAAGGTGTAAATAAATACACATTACAACACTAAATTAAGGAAAAATTGAGTTTATTTAGCTTAAAAGGGTCCTAAACCTAATGTGAATGTGTCAAACACATTACAACACTAGATCAAGGTAACATTAGGTTAAATTTATCATTAATTATTCCCAAATTAAGTGTTAAAATGTAAAGGACAACATTTTTTGACACTACATTTAGCCCCCACATTAGTGAGAGGAGGAACTTGCTTCAAACTCACACTAAAGTAGATATTCAAGAGGGGTATAAGTATACCAATGCAGATGGTCTAGGATGAAAATGATCAAGGGGGTGGTCAATCCCCTAAGATCCAAGGTCCTATGTCAAACCAACATAAGCACAAAAGGACACACAAAAGGTGTATGGTATGCAACATCAAGATACACAAATACGCAATGTCAAAGACATAAAGAAGAAAGGAAAACAAAATAAAAAGAGGTGGATAAAGCCTCGACTGTTTGTCCAAAGTGATGTGGATAAGATCTAAGTTGTTTGTCCAAAATGCACACTCACATTGAGGCAACAAAACTTTAGGTTGTTTTTTGGGTGAGTATCCAAAAAGGGTGGCTTAGTGAGAAAGTCATACCTTTGTGTCGGCTTCTAACCGTATAATAACAAATTCATGCCCATGTTTAGGCTTCTCATCATACATTAACCATACCAAAGCTATACCTTCTGATAAATTTGAAAAGGTGCCACAAAACAATGAATTTTGAGCTTCATGAGGCAAGAAAATCTTCATATGCTTGACACCCATGAACAAACATGGTGGCCCCATAGGCAAGCAAAGTGTATTATGCAAGGTGGCCATGTAACAATTGTTGTAAAAGTGTAATGTATGTTTAAAGGGATTTTTCTTAGTTCATGTAAGGTCTCTTCTTAGGGAACAATGTGCCTAATATCTCCATGAGAGGACAAATCAGAGAAATATCACATTCTCGGAGGATATCAAGCCCAATGACACCACTAAGAAAAGGATGCATCATAATAATAAAGAAAATCACGCAGTGAAACATGAATGTTGATGTAATGTCATATGTGAGTCAATTTAAGACATGTCATCTACATTACGAGCTTTTCTCTTATATGTACGTGAAAGGTGGTCAATTGGCCAAAAGATACAACAACAAGTGATATATGAGGACATGGCTACCTAACACCTTGCCTCCACTTAGTGCAGGATACAGGTGAGCCGAGAAACATGCTAAAGTGAGAATCAATATCAATTAGAGGAATTAGGTGCCTCGATATAAGGAAGAGCACCACACTCCTTAAGATTTTGAATTTTGTTACTCAAAGCCTTGCATTTATTAGTAGCATGACCATGAACTCTATGATTTATGAACAATGAAGTCTTGTAGTAAAATTTATTTCATGTTCTTAGAGGGAGAGATGTCAAGTGATCTTGGAGGAGTCTTGACAATATATTATCTTGATCAAAAGTAGAAAATGTTCCTTTATTTTATGACAAAGATATCTCTTACTTAGTACAGGATGTCATACTTACACAAGACTCTTTAGATTGTGAGATTTTTTACTCCTCTTTAAAGGAAGGTGTAAAATATAACGAACTTGAATCATTGGTGTTTTGTGTGATGACATTGATATTAAGAAAAAATTTATTTGTTTCTTTCGTTTCTTTCAAAGGATAATAAAAAATACCACTAGTGTCTATCAGTTCAAGATACGCTAATGTTAAAGTTTCCTTAGAATTATGTTTTGTAATAGCGTTGATATTAAGTGAAGGCTTGTTTGTGTCTTTCGAGGGACAATAACCAAGGCCACTTTAATCTTTTCTTGCATGTGAGGCTCTATAGGTACACGGATACCTTGTTCTCTAGCACCACATTTGTTTCCTTTATAACCAAGTCGTTTCATCATTTCATAACCTTTTCCATAAAGATTTTTCATCTCTTTTGGATTTGGGTTTTGCTCATAATTAATTTCATCAAAGTTTGTTGTGTAATTTGTTGTATTTTGTTCTAAAGTTGTTGAGGTGGATGATTTCGAAGGGTCTTTTGAATTTTATGTTGACATTACCAATGTGTTTTTCTTGGTATTTTTGCTGCATGCATTCTACTTGTGTAGTTGGTGTCAATGTTTTCAAATGTTTTTTCTTATTTTTCTCAATGTTTAAACAATTTTTTGGTTCAGGATCAACATTAAGTGTGTAAAATTTGTTTTTGTAGATGTATTTCATTTTTATGATGAAGGGTAGAAGGAACCTCATTCATTGCATGAATCCACGGCCTTCCTAAAAGGAGATTATATGAAAGATCATGAGGCATAGCATGGATCGATGTTTCTAATGTGGCATTTCTAGCTGTAATAGGAAAAGTGATCACATCGAGCGGTTGTTTTGCTACATTGTCAAATCCCTTAATAGATAAAGAGTCAAGTTGAATTTTTTATTTATCCACACCAAGCCTATCCAAAAGGGTCACACTACACACATTAAGGGCTCAGCCATTATCAACAAGGGTTCACTTTAGGCATCTTCCTTTGTATTGAACTATTATCATGAAAGCATCATTATTGTTTTTGCACTTCCAAAGGAGGGAGATCACTTTGGTGGAAAAAAATATCTATGTTTATTCCTTGAATCATGACTGATATGTCATTCGGGTTTGCACTAGAGGGGACCACAACCTATTGAAAGGAACTTTGAATCATGTTATGATAATGAGGGGATGCTTGAATAAGGTCCCATAATGATATTTTAACTGGAGTATCTTTAGTTGTTTGACAAGATCATACTCCTTTTCATGAGGAGGACTCGATAAGATAGGATTAGGAAGGATATGATCAGGCAATGGGAGGGATGTTGAAGATGTTTGTCTTGGTTGTGGATTGTTTCTAGTGTTATATGTATGAGCAATGGTATTATAACTCAGCTACTGTGACACATTATTCTTAGGTGGGTAAAGGATAAGTTCGGGTTTTATTTTAGTTTGAGGTTTGTGGGAAGGTGGGTAAAGGATGAGTTAAGGTTGAATAATATTAATGTCCCATGGTGAAGGAGAGTCTAATGTTACTTCATCATCTTCATCTAAGGAAAATACATCACTATTGCCAATGTTATCATTTTCTTGCACCATGATATCCTCCCTAGGAGGAGAGTTTTTAGGAGAACTACAAGCTAGATGTTCATGACATTCAAAGGTTGGTTCTTCTAAAATGACTTCATCGCAAGTAAGGGAGTTAATCAATGTTTGAATTGTCTTGTTTATTAATGATGGAATTCTCTTGTTCGATAATGTTTTCCTTAGGAGAAGAGAGGCAAATAAGATTCTCATGGATCTTATTGCTTTGATCTTCTTCTATCAAAGTTTCTTCTTCGCTAATAGTAGAGATATTAGGCGAAGGTCCAATTTGATTATTATGAGTGTCCATTATTTTATTATTGCTGTCTAGGGTCTCATTCTCTTGTTCCATAACTTCTACCCTAGTAGGAGAGTTAAGAGGTTGGTCACATACCATGATTATATTTTATAAAGAAACTTCATCACCAATAGGGGAGGCATCAAGGGAAGGAGAACTATCATTGTTAAGCCTATGAATGATTAAATCCTTTTATTCAAATAGATCTTCCCAAATGTTAGGGGAATTATGAAGAATATAAATAATGCTATAAATTTCAATCATTGGATCTTCTAGCACCAACATGTCTTCCTCACAATTGTGATTTTCATGGTCATTCTTGATTGTATTTTCTTTCTCTAAAGCATTGTCATAAGTAATAGAGGTGTTGGGAGAGGAATGCAAACTAAGTGGTGGAAATGATTTCATATTTTGTTGTTATAATATCATCCCAAGGGGGATGGGGAGAAGGAAAAATAAGAACTTCATGATTCTCAATGATTGCATCTTCTTTCACCAAGATACGTTTGTCACTTACATGAGAGGTATCGAGAGAAAATAAATTATGATTATCATGATTGTCTATGCTTTCATCTTCTTCTATCGCATCATTCCCAAAAATAGGAGAGATAGGAAGGGGTATAGGTTTAAGGCTAGTGTCAACATCTTCATTCTCTTGCACTAAGAGACTCTCATAACTAGGGAATGTATTAAATGAATGACTAACATTCTTATTGACTAAATTTTTCTTTGCAAACTTGGAAAAGATAGATACCAACATTTGTGAAAATTAATTGATGCAAACTTAAAATGCAATGTAAAGACCTAGAATGAAATGTGTAAATGCAATTTTTAGATTTCAAACAAGGTAATTTACTTATTACACTATGTAATAATTTGAAAATGAAATGTTGTAAATGCAAATTTGGAATTAAGAAATTCATGAAATGAACTGATTTGGGCTAGATCTAGTAAAATGCATGTAACAAAAACTCAACCAACTGAAATAGATAGCTAATGATAGCAAACATAAGTGGAGAAACAAGGTTTTTAATGTTGTAAAAGGCAATTTCAGGGCTGATCTAGGACTAATTCGCCCAGAGGGGCATATAAGTCCCAAATAGGGTTTTTGAGGGGTTCAAATGATGAAAAACGCACAACACAAAAACCCCAGAAAGTAGGAAAAATAACCTATATTGGGACTAAATCGCCTAGAGGTGCAAATGAGTCTCGAATTAGGGTTTTTACACCGTTTTTAGAAAAATTTGTGTGAATGTTGTGATTTTTGGTTAGGATGATGGCTAGGCTTAGTGTAAATGTAGATTTCAAATAAAATTCAATGATCTAAGATGCAAAAATGAAACCTATATACACTTTCACTAATGTAATATTTATAAACCCTAGATGAAAATTAACTAATGCAAAAACCCTAATGCAAAGTTAATGAAAACTAGATCTAGGAATATGATGCACTCCAAATCAGAAAAGGGGTGTTCATGTTGAGTTCACTAAAATGTAGCAACAAAATAAGTATGCCCCAACTTTGAGGAATGGAGCACAAGGGTAGGGTTCCTATTTCACATTTGTTACACTCAAGGAAACCTTAGAGATATCAATCCGAAGATAGAAAGTGGAAAAGAGATCTTACAATGAGGTATCCTAGGGTTTGATTGAAGACAATAAGAGTGTTCAGCACCAAGCTAGGGCTTGCAAAGACAAGATATGCAAATGAAATGAAAAACCTAACTAGATGACCTAGATAATGACATTGAAATATATAATGAGAAACTGAGAATGAACAGAGGTGCATTTGGAGGAAAGATGTGATCAAAACAAGCTCCAAAACCCCAAAATCTTGACTCTCAATGCTCATTGGGACTGATACTCTAGTTGTGGCATATGGGTCCTAGGTGGGTCCTGAAAAGTTGAAAATTTGGAGTTTGGAGTTGCAGATTAAGAGGAACAAAACCCAGAAAGTGTTCCCTAAAACCCTAATTGGGACTCATATGCTTAGATTGTTGCGAAGTGTCCCATTTTGTAGTGAAGTGTCCCAAGAGTAGAATCTTGAACTAAAACTTTGTAAGCCTCTAAAGATGGATCAAATAAGCACTTTCCCACTAATTTCATGCAAATTGGATGAATATTTTTCCCTAGATCTGATTTTTCGTGAGTCTTGACAACTTTTCATGGCAACTTTTGTAACTTTGTCATTTTGGCACTTTTGAGGGCTTCAAATCCACTTTTTCTTCAACCTATAAACCTATAATCATACAAAGAGAGAAAAAGTGTTGTTTTGTTAGGAAATAAGGGTTTTCCTTGGTCAAACCCCTTTTAGGTAATTAAACCAAATAATGAGATGATGAAATAGTGGCATGAAACATGGAACATGAACAATGATACCTTGAATGATGTCTTGTAAATTTGCAATCTAACATGAAGTGGCCATGAAGAATGTAGATCTATATCTTGAAATAAGTGTAGAAAAATGCTTAATCTTGGATATTGAATGCTACATCACAACACTAGCTCAACAACATGCTTGATGCTTGATAACCTTGACATGATAATGGATCTTGAATTGCTGCAATAAATGATGAAGAATTTTTCCCTTGAATGCCTTAGAAATTCTCTTGAGTGCTCTTGTAATCATAAAATTGCTATTAGGAATGCTCTCTTGAAAGTCTTAGGTGAAAATGAGTGAAATAACCTTGTATTTATACTTGTTTATGCCAAATTTCCTAAAATTACAACACTACAAGCCGACATCATATCTAGGAGAATAAAATCCTGTCAAGAATTTGAATTAAATTTGAGTTTGAACCACATGAGACTCATACACTAGAAGTGGCATATGAGTCTTGTACACATCTAAAAATGGTCACGGTTAATTGAACCTGTTAATTAATTAAATATGAATTATTTAATTAATTTTCTTAAGTCATCTACATATAAATAAACTTAATTATTTATTTATATTGTTCATTTTCCAATTCTGCTAATTTAATTAAATAAATAAAGTTTATTTAATTAATGCTATCTTCTTCTTAATTAATTAAATAGATTTTACAATTTATTTACATTAATTATCACAAGTTTAAATTCTAAATTTAAATGATATTCTTCATTCCACATTTAATTAAATATTTTCAATATTTAATTAAAACATTTTCTAAATTTCTCACTCTTCCCACAAAATTAAATATTCTTAATATTTAATTAAAAGGCTTTTTCTATTCTCACATAATTAAATATTTTCAATATTTAATTAAAACCTTTTCATATTTCTTTCACACATAATTGAATATTTATTTATTTAATTATGAGAGACACCTTTCAATTTGTCTCTTCATTCTCCATCCGTCTCTTAAAATTCCATCTTCTTTTCGAATTCTTGATCTCTCACCATTCATTTCAACAGGTTTGAACTCAACCGTCGATCTTGGCCAATTGAATTCCTACCTTCAAAAATCTATAAATACAACCCTCTTATGAGTGGAAAAGGACCTCGAATCTCAGATTTTCATGCATAGTTACTATAGTCGCATCTTAGTATTCATAGCATTTCAATTTTCATAGCTTAATCTTGTAGCAATGCATATGCATTTTTTAATCTCATTCTCTCAAGCTGCCATTCTACAAGCTGTTGTTTTAAACAACTGAGAGCAAGCATCTTGAAACAAATCCTTGGAGATAGAGGACAATGGAATGAATTTGAAGAAACTGTGGTTTAGAGTTTGCATTTACTTTCTTTAATTTAATTTCTTCAATCTAATGTTTCATTGGTGTATTAGTTTAGATTCATTTTGATTTACATATTCTAACGTACACATTTTTGGCGCCCACCGTGGGGCATCCCCCCGTATTAATCTTTTTCTTGCAGAAAATTTATGTTTTTACAGGTGACGGACTGGAAAATTCACTTTGGCGCATACGATCCTCGGTTTAGCGCATCCACAGACTATTTCGGTGCATCCACAAACTATTTTTGCGCATCCAAAGTTTTCCAGGGACGCATCCAGAGAGCATCCAAAGACTGTTTTTTCTATTTTGGCACATATGAGCTTTCTTTTGGGGCATACGAGCTTTCTTTTGGCGCATCCATGGACTTTTTTAGCGCATACAGTTTCTTTTTTTTTTGTCAATCTTAAAATGGCCATATCTTGGTCATATTTTGATCTTTTTCGGAGCTTTTTTTTTTTTAAAATGGGGTAGAATTTCATAAGCTATCTAATGGTGTAGGTATTTATCAACTTTGATAGAGTTTAAATTTTCAAATTCTCACTTAATGTCAAACCACAATGAAACTTGGTCTAAATTTTAGGGTTGTTATGCTTAATCATTTATCTAACCCTCATATCTTCTTGTTTCTTGATTCCATCTAACATTTAGAGCTTGTATTGTAGATTTTAAAGGACCATGGAGCATGAAAATGAAAGAAAAAGAATTATCACATGATTGTAACAAGTGTTTTTAAACACTTTGGGAGCAATTATAATCTCATTCTTAAATTGTTGTCTGGATCCGACGCGACTGCGGCCAGAGGTTTTATTGATGTATGGGGAATAAAATGAAGCAATCCTAGGGTAGACATTTAAAATCTGAATTAACCAATCCTAGGATAGTCACCAAACATAAATTTTCTATTGGTTAAAATGAATCCATGTTTTTAGTGAAGCAACATCTTCACTTAGTGTAGAGAATTTGTCAATTTGGGATTTAAAATTGAACCATTATTGTTTGTTGTGATTGTGGGTAATAGGTTTATGCTCTCCCTTAACTGGGTGATCAGAACACCAGACTTACCTTTTATTTTCTGCAATTTAATGCTTTATTACATCCTTTAGAAGGCCTGCTCTTGTGGGAAAAAGTACTCACCCAAGAGGAACGACCTAAGTGGGAACACCTAAAGCCAAGGTTTCCAACCCACTTTAATCAAAAGCAAGTTGTTGATGAAAATCCAACTTGATAGTAGTGTGTAGGATAACCATCCCCAAAACCTTTGTTCTAAAGGTTGGGAGGTCTCTCGAGGGAGTATATCTATTTACCACACTGAACAGATACCCTTACTATGAACCATAGTGTAGAAAGCTAGCCGTGTCAGTATCCAAACATTATCTTAATCACGGTGCAAGGGGAGGGAAGAATTTTCCCTGAAAACACTCACCATATAGTCACCACAGATTATTTGCTCAAGGGATTCGGTATCCACTTCCGTCACTTTGAGTACGCACCTGGAAAAGACAAAAACACGGGCGCCCTCTAGGGGGTGACATGGCTATGTCAGTCGACACAATTTTAAGCTGTGGGTTGTGATTACTATGATGAACTATTTGAAAAATTAAGAGTGAGTCTGACTGATATGCTTATCTTGTTCTAAACTTGTGGAAATCTCAAAGAACATACACTCTTTGTTTAGATTCTAGGAGTAACAAAACAACTATCTGCTTCTCTATGCTGTGTTTTCCACATTTAAATCAGATTAAGATCACCCACAAACTTTAAAACATGGGTCATAGCGAAGAAAATATTGTTCATAGGCTTTATGGAAATAGTTCAAATCAAGAGATAATAGAAGAAATGCGTCAAGAAGCTGAACAAGATCCACGGTTTCTCTTAACTATGGAAAAGATCTTAGAGCAAAATAAAGAAGGATACTTTCTTTTATTGGCAAACCAAGGTGCCAAATTGCCCTTTGACTACAATATGGAGAAAATTAAAGAGAATCTTAAAAAGAATGAAACCCCCTTAAATGATCTTAGTACTCTTACCCAACAAGTAAGAGAACTCCAAAGGAAAATCAAGGAAATAAAAGGGGGCACAACTAAAAAGTCCTTTAATAGAAATATGAATGTAACCTTTTCTCCTCCAAAAACAACATCAACCAAATTCAATGTTTCTGAATTTTTGCAAAGGTTAAAGGGGAAGCCCAAATCTAAGCCATCAAATAACATTGACCAATCTAGTCATGCCATGCATTTATCTTCATCCCCCATAATTCAAAATGAACCTCATGGTTCTTCCACCCAATTCAATGATCCCATTCAATTACCTTCTTCTATCATATCCTCTACATCCAATGATTCATTTCAATCTACACATCTTGATCAAAACATTCTTTCCATTCCATCCCATGATACCAAAATTCTACAAACCCTTCCAATCTTTGATCAAGATCCCATATCTCAAGAATCATATGAAGATCCCCTCCTTTCATTATTCACCCATGATAATCCCCTTCCATCTCAAGAACAAAATATTCTTCCAAGTCCTCCCTCCACCCCATCTTATGAATCCATACCCTCTCATGACTGAATCACATCCCAAGAGCATGACGATTCTTCCATCCTATCCAAAGCTTCCCTTCCATATAATGATCAAGCTACTCCATCTCCTTAATCTAATGATTCTTTTCCAAGTCAAGATCAAAGTATCCCATCATCCTCATGTCAAGGGCTCATCACACCTCTTCAAGAAATTCCAACATCATTTGATCATATGGTTGAAAACATTGACAATTTCTCCACCATAATTGTTGAAGACAATGATCAAAATCAATCCATCAATGAGCACTGTGAAGATATGTCTATCCCATCTAGTGATCAAATCAATATTCATCAAGAGCCATTTTTTAGTTTTAATCAAGACCCCTCCTACAAAGATCTATTTCAAGGAGTGTTGACGATATTTGATCCTATTGACATAATCCAAAATCCTTCCACCAATGATCGTGTTGACAATGTCTCTACATCAGCTAATGAGTTAGAGGACATATCTCAAGAATTTATTCCAAAGCATGATCAATATCTTTCACCAATGTCTAGCAATGATCCTTTCCAAAATATATGGACATCCTTTGACCTCATGACATTTGAGAAAATTCCTATTCCTAATGAAGATATCCAAGAAAGCAATCCATTCTTTAAAATTGACCCATGTCAAGAACTTGATCCAAAGCATGTCGAAAGCAATTCTGAAATCATTCGAGATCAAGAATTTGTATCTCCAAGCTACTACAATGATATAATGGACACTCTCCTATCCATACAAGATTACCATGTCTGTATAGCACATACTCGTCCATCTACCCATGAGATGCTTTCTTTGGATGGACACATAGATGATCTTCATTCAAAACAAGAGTCCCCTACTCTTAACATTTGTACACATGATCAAGAAATAGAGAAATCCAGAGACATGTCAGAAATGGGTCATGAGGAATTCTACAAAAGTGGTGAATCAGAAACATCATGTGAAAGCATATCAAGAATCAATCATGAGGAAAAAATTTATGTGGACAATGAATCATCAACACTTCTTGAAGAAACAGTACAATCTGATATTTCACAAGATCAAGCTAAGGATATCAATAAGGCATTTATCCCATAGATAAAGGATCCTATCACTTATAAAGTTGGATCACTCACCTTTGTAAGGGAAAATCATCTTATCAATAAAGGAGCTATCACCTTTGAAGATCCACCACAGAGCAGAGAAGGAGCAACACCTTGTTTCCAAGGGAAATCATATCCTTTTGCAAATAAAATGTTTCAACATATGAATTATCAAGGCAAAGGATTAGGCCTACATGAACAGGGTATCCTGGAACCAATACAGATTATTGAAAATCCTAAGAATCAAGGCCTTGGTTACTCGACAATCAAGGGATATGAACATATCAGTGATACTTCCACAAAACTGGGGGCAACTTCGTCTCAAGCAAATGTCAACATAGGGAACATGAAGAATCTTTATGATGAAACCGATGTCAATACTACAACCCACCACATCATGAATCTTCATCCACCCATCACCCCATCCACGAATTGGGACCAACGTCAAAAGGAAGACTTGAATCAAAGCATGAAGAATGTTATCAAGGAAAAAGAAGCTAAAGAGCATATAGGACAAATCAAATACATATGGATACCAAATAATACAAAGAAAAATTATCCCTATCAAACTCCATTAGTCAAAGAAACTATGGGGCAAAATCAAAAAGGGAAAAGTATCCATCAAAGATGTCCACAAAGGAAAAAGCAGGCTTCTCAAGCAATGTACAATGTGTATCAAGCAGTTGGTCCAAATTCCATGCACACTTCCATATCCACCCATTATTGCTCATCTTCCCAAGTTTGGAGAGTCAAAGGTTCCAAACTATCGACCAATCCATCTTTTATTCCTAAACGCACTCCATCCATGCCTCCACGCATAATATCCAATTCTCACATTGACCATGTGTTGGCAATGACCCTTCATCATAAGGATTCAGAAGGCACTCTATCGCGATGTGCACATAAAGACAGAGTTAACTTCGATATCAGCAAAGCAGAACGAATTTCTCAAAATTTTCTTTCAAGTGCATGTACCTTGGCAAAGCAGCTTCTTCAAGCAGGATATCGATGGCACATTATGATAGAAGCATCAACATCAACACCACTAAGTGGTTCAACATCAACTTAAAATCTCTCAGAAAATACAAAAAAATCAAAAAGAGCAAAAATACAAAAAAATCAAAATAAGAGAAAAATCGTTGCCTTCATGAAAACCTGGCAAACAGGCGTCTTGGTAACAACAAAAAAAGGATTAAGAGAAAAATCGTCCTCTAGCGAAAACCATTTCGATGGCACTTTGGACAGGTACCATGATGAAAACCTGGCAAACAGGCGTCATGTGTAGAATCAAGCATCTACATGAGCCAATTCAAGAGAAAGCATATTATAATAAAGCCAACATTCCATCCATATCATCCATTCATCCATGAACCATTTATCTAGCTCATTACCATCTATTTACATTATCTTGATCTCAAAAAAGTTTGGTAAACACTTTACACTTGTTTATAGTAAACACCTTGACATGGGTCATTTTCATTGATCCTATCCAATCCAAACGTTATCTGAACCTTGAAGCACTATCCAAGTGAGCATCCTTTGTTCAAAAACCTTATCTTATCACGAGATGATCCTGGGCATCCTTTGCATGCTTACCATATCCATCCATCCACACACCTATCCAAGCATCTACCTATTGCCATTCAAACATTGCTAGAAATTGGGGGCAAATGTTTACATCTTGCTTCAGGAATGAATCTTGATATACATCCTCCAACTTATGTGGTGATCCGAACATTTGCAAGACGTAAAATCAAATTGGTTAAAGCATTTGTGAGCACAAATCCAAATCTCTAGCCCATGGCATATTTTGACAGGAAGATGCTCCTTATCAAGCTTTATCTTTCGTCGAACATCAATTTGAACAATTCATATCAGTCACATCTAACTTGCGTGTCAGTGTCACATCAAATCATCAAAATAATTGTGTTCCAAATCAAGCTTCATCAATCTTGATCAATCGAATCCAATCAATTATCACCTTGTTTGACTTCACACACTTAGTCAAACTATCATCTTGTGAATGAGTTTACTCTAGGATAGCACAACTTCCTTGGGTTTACAAATTCATTATCATCTTTGTTTGGCTTAACAGACTTAGCCAAATTAACAAATCCATTATCACCTCGTTTGACTTAACACACTTATTCAAACTATCAGCCCATCAATCTGATCAATCAACCTTAGCTTGGTTTTCAAGAAAATCTCAAAAGAAAGAACTGATATCGTCATGCATGTCCATATCCAAATCATCAAAATCCAAAAAAATAAAAAAACATCAAAATTCAAAAAAAATCAAAATATTCCTAAAATCCAAAGAAAAATCAATAAATCGTATGCTTTCATCAATAAAATGGTCGTGTCTCACCCTAGACTAGGGGCAAAATCCTGAACTCATTGGAGGAAATCAACTTTTTTTGAGCAAACAAGCAACATGTGTCAATTATCAAGTATGAGATCAACAATCGAATATCCGATCAAGCCTGGTCAAAACAACTTTGAGACATGTCATACTTTGAAATTGAAACAAACTAGATGATCTTAATCTAAATTAAATGAATGACAAACTTAAAAGCATAAGTTGCAAAATGTTGTTTTGATATTTGATGACATCATATCTTTGGAGTGGTTCAATGATGTACTGAACTAGAATCACAAGGAAGAAGTGTGATTTTTCTTTGCGTGCTATCTATAAGTTAATCATTAGTATTATGCAAATTGGTCATGGGACATGCTCTACAACGTATCATTGATGACATTTCAGAATTTGCATAGGAAAATGGTTAACTTTTGTCTATTTATGCAAGCAATACTGAGGTCATCTTGGTTCAATTATACCTCAATGCTTGTATTAACTTGCTACATCAAACACTATGGAAGCAGTACTCAGGTCATCATTGGTGCTAACATACCCTTTGATGTTTGTACTAACTTTCAACATATCAAAAGACTCAATGATGACAACTAAACACAACAGGAAATGGCAACAAGGAGAATGATTCATTATTTCATTTAGGATTGCATAATTCATTATTAGGACTGCATAATTCATTTGCATTCCGAGGGACTTTTAAATAGATTTTTGAGGGTTGACCACATTCTTGAATATCTTTTTCAGACAATGGTTGAGTATGATTGGACATTTTTTATCATTGCACTTACATATTTGCATCATCATTTCATTTCATTATCATATCCATCACATCTCATCTGCATCATCTCAATCAATTCATCCAATCATTTCTTCCAATCTCATCTTATCAATCAAATCTAGCACAAATCATTAAATCATACCTTTGGTCTTGTTCCTAGCCTTACTGCAAGCCTCGATCATCATCATCATCATCGGGATGCATCCTTCCCTATCCTTGTGTTGTTCAGGGATGTATCCTTCCCTAATCAACAACACTATCAATATCATCAAGCAATCATGCAAATCAATCAGCAATGGATATCATCAATCAATCAGTACATCAAGCAAGTTCAAATCAATTTCTATTTGTTTTTCATATCGCATGGAAACAAATTTAACAGTCATCGTGACTCAATCTATTTGACATTCAATCAGGAAAGCAAATCTATCAATACTATTTGTTTTTCATATCACATGGAAATAAAGCAAATCTATAATTTCTATTTGTTTTCATATCACATGGAAGCAAATTTATCAATCAATTTCATCTACTATTTGTTTTTCATATCGCATGGAAGCAAATTTATCAATCAAATCTACTATTTGTTTTTCATATCGCATGGAAACAAATTTATCAATCAAAAAGCATCATCAATTGGGGCAAAATCAAAGTTCTTCATCTTCATATCAATCTTTCAATAGGGGTTTTCATCAAATCATCTTTATCGGTAGATGAATCAGATAACAAATCAGTAAAAATTTCCAAAAATCATCTTTATCTGATTCATCACCCGAGGGGGCATATAGCATCGTTACTTTCAAAAATCTGGGGAAAATTCTTTGAAGCAATGCGTAAAACACATCACTTCAAAGAGGGGCAAAATGTACACATCTAAAAATGGTCACGGTTAATCGAACCTATTAATTAATTAAATATGCATTATTTAATTAATGTTCTTAAGTCATCTACATATAAATAAACTTAATTATTTATTTATATTGTTCATTTTCCAATTTTGCTAATTTAATTAAATAAATAAAGTTTATTTAATTAATGCTATCTTCTTCTTAATTAATTAAATTGATTTTACAATTTATTTACATTAATTATCACAAGTTTAAATTCTAAATTTAAATGATATTCTTCATTCCACATTTAATTAAATATTTCCAATATTTAATTAAAACATTTTCTAAATTTCTCACTCTTCCCACAAAATTAAATATTCTTAATATTTAATTAAAAGGCTTTTCTATTCTCACATAATTAAATATTTTCAATATTTAATTAAAATCTTTTCATATTTCTTTCACACATAATTGAATATTTATTTATTTAATTATGAGAGACACCTTTCAATTTGTCTCTTCATTCTCCATCCGTCTCTTAAAATTCCATCTTCTTTTCGAATTCTCGATCTCTCACCATTCATTTCAATAGGTTTGAACTCAACTATCGATCTTGGCCAATTGAATTCCTACCTTCAAAAATCTATAAACACAACCCTCTTATGAGTGGAAAAGGACCTCGAATCTCAAATTTTCATGCATAGTTACTATAGTCGCATCTTAGTATTCATAGCATTTCAATTTTCATAGCTTAATCTTGTAGCAATGCATATGCATTTTTAATCTCATTCTCTCAAGCTGCCATTCTACAAGCTGCTGTTTTAAACAACTGAGAGTAAGCATCTTGAAATGAATCCTTGGAGATAGAGGACAATGGAACGAATTTGAAGAAACAGTGGTTTAGAGTTTGCATTTACTTTCTTTAATTTGATTTCTTCAATCTAATGTTTCATTGGTGTATTAGATTAGATTCATTTTGATTTACATATTCTAACATACACAAGTCCCATTAGGCTTAACTATGGGACACATTTTTCAAAAAAAATTAGGATGATGTAAAATTAGGATCAGGGCCCTGAACCCTAGGTGGGACTCATACGTCCAAGGTGACGTATGAGTCCCAAATCACTAAATCTGGGCCACACAATCTAAAAACACATAAATTATGATTGGATGTTGGTTTATGTTAGGATTATCCTCAGAAAGATGCATTAATTTAGGCTTGTGGATGCAAAATAGGGCCAATTAAGGTATAGATAAGCCCAATTAATAATGAAAACCCTAGATTAGTGTGAAATTTTGGTACAACACTTTAAAAAAACCTAAATAAGGTATAATTAAGTTTATTTAGTCTACAAGGTTCCTAAACTTAATGTGAAGGTGTAAATAAATACACTTTACAACACTAAATTAAGGAAAAATTAGTTTATTTAGCTCAAAAGGGTCCTAAACCTAACGCGAATGTGTAAAACAAATTATAACACTAGATCAAGGAAAAATTAGGTTCAATTTATCATTAATTATTCCCAAATTAAGTCTAAAAATGTAAATGATGACATTTTTTGACACCACAAAACCAAATGGGTTTCGTTCCCTGATCCTAGTGAACGCTAGGTTTTTGTCCAATGAACACAACTCCTATGTATTTTCATCCACAAAAGGAATAAGAACACAAGTGCAGTCCCAAAATTATATAGAAAATGAAACAATAATTATATGCCTAACATGAATTGGTTTCCCTCTATTTATATGCTAACATTCATCTTTGAGGAATAGGTCACCAACCCAATTGGCACCAAAGCCCATAATTGAATTCCTAACATGCTACATTAGATCGGCCTTAAGGCCAATGTAGATTATTTTGGAATAGGTGTGCCTTCCTATAGACCCATCCACATGCTTTCCTTGCTCATTCCAGCTTGATCAAACTTCGCTATTACTTCTACATGATCCCACAATGTCTTATCCTTCAAGCCTATAGGGGTGGGTGACAATTGACTAACATAGTTTCCTTCTATTAGCAAATATTTCCACTGCTTAATCCTCCTTTCTTGATTTTTGGCTATGATGTGCAAGTTTCATCATAGGTTCTTTGTTCAAAACTGCACACTTGAACATGCTCCTACGAAGGAATGCAGTGGGATTTCAGAAATTGACTTTGTCTTGGCATAGTGAGCCTGAGCTGACGATATTCTGATGATGATATATTTTTAGTAGATTATTCTTTTTCCATGAGGTCTGGTTATGTTTTGGGACCTTCTTTATAGATGCTACATCCCAAACCATAGACTGAGATGGGCTCCCATGGAGGAATGTAGTAGAATTCTTGGATTCTACCCTATAACTATTTTTGTAGAGAAAGGGACATGACAAATCCTCCCTTCCCAAAATTTATTATCCTCAAGCAATGAAATTTTTTATTCTCTAGGATTTTAGGTCCTTCCCAAGTAGTATCTTTAATTGGAAAGTTCTTTGAACAGACAAGAATCTTAGTTATATTCGTGTTCCTCAAATTCTTGACCCTGGTATCAATTAGAACTTTCAGAATAAGGACAAGTTTCCCTTCATCAAGGGGTGGTAACTCTATGGAAAGAGATATATTCAATCCCAAAACCTTCTTTAGACATGAAACATGGAAAACATTATGGATTTTGTTGTCTGCTAGAAATTCCATCTCATAAGAAACTTCTCCAAATTTCTAGATTATCTTGTATGGTCCATAGAACTTAGTATTGAGCTTCTTTTCTCCTTATTTCCTGAGGAAAGTCTGTCTATATGGCTGAAATTTGATAAAAACCATATTTCCTACCTCAAATTATCTTTCTATGTGCTTTCTATCTACATGCATATTTTGTTGATTTTGGGCAACTTGCATATGATCCTTGAGATTTCTCAAGATGTCTTGACTTTGATTAACCAAATCACTTACTATTAGAACCCTACTATCTGCGGGGATGAATTCTGAAAAGGTTAATGCATATTATCCATAGAGGACCCTAAATGGGGACATGGTAGTAGACATGTGATGAGTTGTGTTATATCAATATTCTCCCAAATGCAACCACTTGATTGAGGTTGCCCGTTGATTAGTGATAGTTTCTCAAGTATCCTTATAACTACTTGTTTACTATTTCAATTTTCCCATCAGTTTGAGGATGATAACTTGTGCTAGGGGTGAGTTTGGTTCCCAGTAGATGGAAAAAATCCTTAAGAAAAGTGTTGAGGGAATGACTATCTCTATCACTGACAATAATCTTAGGTAATCCATGCAACCAAAAAACTTCCTTGAAGATCAGTTCTACAACTTGTAAAGCTTTTTAGTCACTGGAGATGGTAAAGAAATGAGCATAGTTGGTCAACCTGTCCACTACAACATAGATGTAGTCCTCACCTTGCGCTTTGGGTAATTCGGTGATGAAATCCATGGAGATACTTTCCCATTTTTTCTCTAAAATGGGAATAGGTTGTAGTAATCCACCCAAAAACTCTCGTTTCCCTTTGTTTTGCTAGCATGTGATGCATTATTGAATGTGTGAGAGAACATCCTACTTAAGGCCCTTCCAAGAAAACCTTTCCCTAATGTTTCAGTAAGTTTTTTAGAATCCATGATAACCTGCTATTGATATATTATGATAAGCTTCCAATACCTTTTCCTTTACCCTAGATCCTAGAACTAGGAACACCCTATTTTTGAATAATATTAGGCCTTCCTCCATTATATACCGATCATCCTTCTCTACACCATCCTATACATTGATATAAAAAGGATCCTTAGCATACTCCTCCATGATGGAATTCTTCCAATCCGTTAATGTGATGGACACATGGCACAATGTAGGTCTCGCAGAGAGTGCATCCGCCATAGTATTCTTCTTTCCTTTGATATATTCAATATCAAAATCACATGTTTGTAGATTTTTGACACATTTTTGATGCCTATCATTCAAAATTTGTTGGCTCAAGAATAATTTCAGACTGTTATGGTTTGTCTTGACCATAAATCTTTCGCACACCAAGCATTGACAAAATTTCTCCAAAGCATGCATTATAGATAGCATCTCCTTATCATATATGGAGAATCATTTTTCATGCTCTTTTAATTTCCTAATTTAAAATTCTATGGGGTGTCCTTTCTAAGAGAGAATGATTCCAATCCTTCATTGGAAGCATCACATTCTACAAAAAATGGAAGTAAAAAACTAGGAATTGCAAGAACTGAACAAGAGCTCATTACCTCTTTCAACTTCTCAGAGGTCCTTTGTGCTTTAACTATCCATTAAAATGCTCCAAATTTAGTTAGATTAGTGAGGTACTATAGATTGAGAGAATCCTTTGACAAACCTCTAGTAATATCTACAAAGTCCAAAGAATCCTCTTAGCTAAGATAGATTCATGGGAGGAGGCCAGTCTAAGATAGCTTGGATCTTTTTCTGATCAACTTGAAATCCTTCAACACTTATGACATGTCCCAAATACAATATCTTTGTTGACCCAAAATCACATTTGGACATCTTAGCAAAGAGAGACCATTGTTCTAGAATTCCCAAGATTATATCCAAGTGCTTCAAATTTTCTACCCATATTTTTCTATAGATCAAAATATCATTAAAGAAAACCAAGACAAAATTCCTCAAATTCTTACCAAAAACATGATTCATGCATGATTGGAAAGTTTCTGGAGCTTTGGTGAGACCAAAGAACATAACTAGGAACTCAAAATGCCCATAGTGACACCAAAAAGTAATCTTATGAACATCTTCTTCACTCATTCAGATTTGGTGGTATTCAGACCTCAAATCAATCTTTGAGAAGTATACTGCACCATTTATTTCATCAATCAACTTATCTATTTGTGGTATGGGGTATCAGTTCTTAATGGTCTTCTTGTTAAATTTCCAATAGTCTATGCACATCCATTGAGTGCCATATTTCTTCTTCACCAACACCATAAAAGATGTGAAAGGGCTAGAGCTTGGCTTGATGTAGCCCATATCTAGTAGCTCCTTTATTGATTTCTCTATCTCTTCCTTTTACATTTGGGGATGGAGATAAGGAGTGGTCATAACAAACTTTGATCCCAGTTCAAGTTCTATGATATGATATAAACCTCTATCTGGTGGTAGACCAAGAGGCATGTCACTAAAAGCCAAACAATGCTTATCCAAAAAAAATTGTATATCAATATGAACTTGACCATTCTTACCTTTTGAAGAATCCTTTGAAATCACCAAACAACTAGTAGACCAAGCAACTTGGTTCTTTTGAAGATCCTTTATGTATTATCCTAGTTGATACTACTTGTGAACCACCATTCGCAATTCCCTTTAGAATCACATCCTTCCCATTGTCTTTGAACTTGAGATCCATCATTTGGTAGTATTTAGTATACTCACCCAATGAATGTAACCACTGCACATCCAAAATCACATCAATTTCACCCAAACCAATAACATAGAAATCATCACAAACCTTATGATCTCCAAATGTTATGTCCAACTTCCAAACTTTCTCTTTACAAGGTAAGTTATACTCATCCACCATAGTGACAGTGAAGCCTTCAAAATTATTTGCATCCAACCTTCTTCTCATGTTTCCTTCATGAATGAAGCTATGAGTAGCTCCTCCATCAATCAAGACAATCATACTTTATTGGACAAGGACTCCTCAAACCTTGAAATAATGTTATCTATGTGCACTAGATAGAGATGCTAGAATGCTGTTACTATCCTTCTCCTTATCTTCTTCCTCTGGAGGGATGTCTTCCAGATCATGAAACTCTTCAGACCCATCTAATTGTGATTCTTTGTTAGAGATGACTTATATATAGTGGACTTATCCTTTTCCAAGACACCTATACCCCGGAGCCCATGGTTATCTATAAGAGAAATAGAGTTTCTTCCTTCTTAGATCATTCTTGGTCTCGTCATCATTCTTCTTAGGTGCGGAAGGGGGAGTTGGTTTCTGAGCAGTCCAAAGCTTCTTTTGGAAATTCCCCTTTGGATTATTCCATATTGAGTGTTTTGATTTATGCTAAGGAACGAAATTCTCCAAATTCAAGACTTTTCAGATAGTCTCCTGACATGTTGAGGGTGGAATGCCTTCACTAAGCCCTTGAGTTATTTTGCCAAGCCTTCTGGGTATGTGCAAGATCATGGGGGTCCAAAAAGTGGCGATGTGAAAAAAAGGTGTTTTTAACACGCCAAAAAACGTGAAATTCACGCCTTTGACTTTTTCTAGGCCCAAGTACAATATCCGTTAGAAACAAATATCCATTATAAAACGAATATCCATTTAGTTTAAGTCAGAGTTTATAATTCCATTGGGTTTGGCCTCGACCAATTGTTTTATTTTATATATTGTATTAATTTTTTAATATATTTATCATATACGGATTATTGAATATATTATAACATTATATTTTATTATAATATTTATATAATACTAAATATTATATATTAAATATAATATTAAATTTATTATATTTTATGATTGTAGACACGAAAAATATATAGATTGATCTTACACATCTGATCCTGATCTTACTAACATCATTTCTTCCTAAATCACACCTTTACTAATTAATTTAATTGAATAATCTTCATTGGATTAAATTCATAATATTTCCTCTCTTAATTAAATAAATCAAATTTATCTGATTAAGTCATTCTCTTCTATTAATTAAATAAATCATTTTGTTTAATTAATCCTATAGTCTCTCTTTTAATTAAATAATTCACTTTATTTAATTAAATCTCTAAGGTCATCTCTTTAAATTAAATTAATTAATCTTTATTTGATTTAATCTAACATCACCCTCTTTAATTAAATAAATCAATCTTTATTTAATTAAATCTAAAATCCATTATTCCTCTCAACTTTGATTTATTTAAATCCTAAAATCTAAGTCAAAATTGTCAAATCGTCTAATTTCTACTTAAATTGATCAAATCAGGATTAATCCCAATCATAATCACTCCAATCCTCTAGATTTTACAACTTGCACATTAAATCAATTTATTTGATTTATAAATTCATCAATTTCCATTCAAAAGGGCATATTTTGTGGAATATTCTTCCAATTCAAAAATCCCTCCAAAAGGGATGAGTACTTCCAACAAGGCATTAAAGGCCTCTTACATGTCCTTTGCCTTGAGCCAAGTGAAATTTACTCCATTCCTCTCTCCCTCCAACTTGTCATTTAATCAAATTCAAATTTGAATCTAATAGCATTTATGTGCACATTCATCAAAATGTGATCATTCCTCCTCCAATCACATCTTGACAAGTGGCACAATGCCATTGGTCCACCTTTAATCCCACATTCATCCTATTTCACATTCCTCCATCCTTATCTCCTATAAATAGAGAGATTCTCTATTGATTTTAGGATCCACAATTTCATCCACAATCCAAGCAAGCTTATTATACACAATTTCATCCACAACTTCATCCATTGCATTTTGAATTTCATAGTTTTGTATCAAGTTTATGAAGGTTATCATCACATTGCATCCAGGAATCAAGAATCTTCATCAAATCATACTAAGGAGTTGAGAAAGGGCCATTTCCTACACACAAATGGCACCAATTCCCCATTGGATTGAAGGCTTGCTCATTAGAATAGGATTTCATTGATTTTATTATGTTTTTCTTCATTTCTTTCCTATTTTGATGTTGCAATCTAATTTCATGGGGAATGTTGCTTCTTACTTGAATTTGGATCTAATATTGTGTTTGTTCTTCATGCTTGTGCAGGTATAGAAACTCCATTCACAATGATTATATTATATTATTATATAATAATATTATATATATAATATAATATAATATAATATAATATTACTATAAAATATTATATTATATTATAATATATTATATATTATATATATTATACCTTTCAAAAAAACCACTGCCAATTCAATATGGTCAGGTCCCAGACCTAACCATATTTTTAAGAAGCTATAAATCAGGAAACAAATATCTGTTTCCTATTTTGTAAATCAAGAAAGAAAAACCCAAGCGCTTATTTTGTCTGCTTGTGCATGGGTTTTTTCTATTGAGAACTCAGATATCCATTTACCAGAGGTTAATTAGCTCAAAATATTTCAAATTTGTAGGTATGTTTGGATTTTTCAATTTTTATTCAATTTTTATTTATTTTGCATTGTGTTTTTTTAATTTTAGTGAATAATAGGGTAAATTTGATAGATTTTTTATTGCATTAAATTTTTTTGTTAATTTTGAACTTTTTTTTATCAATTAATAGGTATGGATCAACATGAAAACCCAAACCTCGCCCAAAATGAAAACATTAATCCCGTAGAAAATGAAAACCTTGATCTTGCACAAAATGAATACCCTCCAAATCCTCCACTGCAACCATTGTTTCCAAATGAAAATGTGCCAACAATACACAAGTCTATTCATACAATTTAGATCAATCAATAAAATTATCTCAAATCTATGAGACACTCGATGAGCTATCAGAGATAAAAAAAACTTTGGAAACAATCATTTCAAATGTTGAAACTTTGGAAACTCAGCATAATAGATTTGCACAGTGGTGAGAGGAACACAGACAATTTTATGTTGATGGATTATCATATGATGAGGTGAAGGAACTTGATATTGAGAAACTCCAATTAGCCTAGTTATTCATCGATCGGAGAATAGGATAGCCTATTAATGTGTAGAAGCCAAAATTTTAATTAAATGGTGCACCCATAGAGGCATATTAGATAGTTTTTGTAGACGTTGGTGGATGGTTTTTTATAAACCACCCAAAATCTCTTGATGTCCCTCAGTATTTTCTCTAAAAATTATAGGTTAAGTTTGTGCTAGGGAAACATGTCAATTACATTGACATGTAATATTTCTAGGGTGTTGGTAGAGGGATGTCACAAGATAGACCTAGAGCATGTTAAGTCACCGTAGTTCATTCTCCTCCACCTATTGTTACTCTGAATCCACTACCTTACCCTGAGATTTTTGTAGATGCAAGGACTTTGAGCATTTATGTGTTACATTCGTTGAGTGATCATTTGGTCATGCGGAGCCATCATGTTCTGCAACCATTTGACGGTGCATCCCATCATGGTGGTGCTGCACCTATTGCAGTAGCTCCCACTGGTACACCACCATTAGCTCCCATTGGTACACCACCATCAGCTCCCATTGGTACACAGTCATCAGCTCCCACTTTACACCATTCTCTTCGGGGCATATTTATGTGCCTCATCGTTGAATGACGTGCAAAAATTTATTTTTGGGACCTCTTTGACGGTCCACTAAGGCCTCCATAGACACATCCGATTATTAGATTCATGATATTTCAGATGTAGGAGTTGATAGAGCATGGAGTGGACCATTTGGAGGATAGACATCGACTACCAAGGATGATATGGGAGAACCGATAAGACTTAAAGTAATTTTATTGTGTGTTTTATGTAAATTATTTCATATTTTATGAGAGATATTTGTACTAATATATGTTTATGTGCTTGAATTTTTAACAGTTGTTGACAAAGGAGTAGATACATCGGAAGTGCACGAGGCTACACATATTGCCATTTCATTTGCGCTAGAGAATCAGTATACGGTAAATTATTTAAATTGTTATTTTAGATGTTAATTTTTGAAATCTATTATGTTTAAATACATGTACTACATATATTGATAGTCTGATGTAATCTTGTCTTTCTGTGCAGCAACCTTGTTCTTATACAACCTTGTTGACTAGGTCTGACCCATTGGATGAAGTTGCAGAATAGGTATATATATTTTTTATTCTCAACATTATAATTATATGTGCATGTGCATTTACATTCTTGTCATTTTTTATATAGGAAACCATCTTAGCTGATTCATCCACTATGAACCCATCTAGTGCCATAGCATCACAACAAGTATGTGTTTATTTTATATTCCAGATCATTTATGTTTAGATAGGAGTAGATATGTGATTAGTAGATATGATTATTTGTCAACAATTATATGTTAATTTGTATCATTTTTATTTTATCTACTATAGTCCTCTGCTCAACTCAGGATTGTGATGAGTATAAGACCATTACTTTATATGAGGAATCTTGATCGTCCTAAGGGACAATCATATGCAAAACGTCTTGCAGAAAAGAGAGAAAGACTTGAGGTAAACAATAATTTTATTATTGATATAATATAGTACATGTATATTGATTTTGATGTTAAATTAGTAATTTATAAATGATGGTATATAAGTTTCTATTTACTATTCTAACTTGTCGACCATTCACATAATTAATATAATTTATGGTTTAAAATGTTATTGTGTAGGAAACTTGGGAGCAACTAACTTATTTGAGGAAGCTCGATTTTGATGGTCCAACATAGGATTAGGATATGATATAGATTGATATGTACTTAGGGTTCGATAGATCTTGAGATGGAATATATGCCACATTTTGTAAAACTTGTTCTGAGTAGGGATATGCCAAATTTTTATATGCACAAACACAATTATTCTACAGTTTGATATATAAGAATTGATATTCAATCTAATGTGTTCCTCATGTGCATGTCTTTCTGCTTTTAATTTTCAAAATGGAATGTATAATTATCTTAGAATGGTTTAAAGTTATGATTGATAATGTATGTTATAGATTAACGAATTTATATTTTAATAGTTCACTTATGAATTACAATTGGTAATCCATCTATTTCTTTGAGGATTTTTTTCGAACAATTCATTCCCTTTTCTATTGTACCACATTTTTCATACATGTCTACCAATACATTTTTATCAAATAGTCAATCTGAGAATACCCATGATTTCAATCTCTGTTGAATGAATTTACATTTGACATTATTTTGTTTTTCAAGCTCATGTAATGAAGTGGGAAGCTGATTTTTATTTCAAAAGTTAAAATTAATGAAAAATAGATACAACTTAATGAAATGCATGTCATGTTACAGTGTTTATTCAAAATTAATATAATCATCTTGATAAAAATCAATGTCACTCAATGTTCATTCAAGATTAATAACATGTAAAAGGTATAAAATCATCTTGATTAAAAATAAATATCTTTCAACCATAGGGTTTTGATGCAACCTTTAAACAAAGTCCTTACAACTAAAAAATATACATGTTCATTAGATTGTTCATGTGAAATATATACAATAATCATGATAAAAAATTAATACATCACTCAACCATGATTCAACCATTAAACATACCAAATGAATGTGATACTACCATTAATGAACCAAATACAACTCCATGACATGCATGTTATTTGACCTTGGACATGCAATTTGTATTATCGTAATGCACAACAATAAATGTTGCTAACCATAATGCATCAATAAGAAAATAGGGCATACTATATGGGTAGATTTATGTTAGGAATGGTCCTCTTTTGCACCCAAACATGTCGAATCACTTGAAGCTACATTGGACCGGTGATTTCCCTTAAGATTCCAAAGTGAAAAAAGACAAAAATATTTGAGGGGCTATTACCCGGAAACTGTGATGCTTATAGGCTCTTCATACAAGGCTACATGATCATGTTGGGACCTTCTTCAATAACCTCTCTCGATTTTTGATATCTTGGAGGTGTTTTCCCGTGGTGACAAGTTTTCAGTTGAGGAAAAAAATATTTGAGGGGCTATTACCCGGAAACTGTGATGCTTATAGGCTCTTCATACAAGGCTACATGATCATGTTGGGACCTTCTTCAATAACCTCTCTCGATTTTTGATATCTTGGAGGTGTTTTCCCGTGGTGACAAGTTTTCAGTTGAGGAAAAAGTTCTGCAGTATAAAGTTGCAAAGTGGAGCAACTTTCATTTTGCAACTTGTATGACCAAATGGACTATTCTAACATGTTTGGATAGGTATGTTTACACTAGGAATGGTCATCTTTTGTAATGCCCCACCACGAAACCCTAGAGAACAACACGCTATAACACCTACAAAATGAGGTTTTTTTTTTTTAAAGGTGCAATATACACAAGATTGCAAATGAAATAATAGTTTGTTTTCTAATCTAAGTCCTCTAAGGTCCATGACTACACTACATGATTCCCATTAGCTAAACTGCAAGAACTGCAAAACATTACATTAAACAAATTCCCTCAACAATATGAAGTTACACTTAATCGACATATTTACAAGATCATCTAATATGAAATAACCATTATATGATCAATAGACATCTTTTAGAATCCATCCAATTAACTAACATATATAAGATCATCTTTTACATTGTCTAATACATAGAAGAGTTCAACATTCATATACATCATTACATCGATACAAGTGAACAAAAATGTCTCCTCGAATACACGTGAGGAGAGTACATCCAAGTATGATACATGATACATCAGATTTATGGTTCAATACAAGTACATGAGTAACAATCCACATGAACTGGGACAAATGCAAGAGTCCACATCACCATGAGTAATTATCATAGACATGAACATCAACAAAGGAACCCAATGGAGTACAAGACACATTGCACCCGACCATGTGGAACCCAAAGGTCCACCCCCCGTGCTAGGAGATAACACAAGGACCACACACCAACAGACAAATAAGA